>JARYHS010009186.1:232773469-232887929 GCA_031002005.1 Vandiemenella viatica
TAAATGTTTTACTTTGTCTTACAAATACACAACAGCCAAGATTTCCCTCGCACATCTTTCAGTTTTGAGAAATCTTAGAATAAATAATAAAAATAATGCATAATGGAAATAATGAAAGTAATGAATAACTTACACCCTATAGGAATAAGATCTCGTAACGTTTTGTCGCTAAACAATCACGAGACTTATCCTATTTTTACAACTGGTTTTGTGGGATAAATAGGTTCCATACAGCAAAGTGCATAACAAATTTATTAAAATATGTATGAATAACTGTCATAAAATTAATTATTCCTGAAATAAAAATGAAAAATGAAAAAAATGTTTGTGCAAAACGGCGACAGTAAGACGTAATAAAGTCATCGAAGTCGATTTATCAAGGAAAGTTCGGTGGAATCCAATTTCGCAAATGCTGATATTTACAATAAACACTTTTCTTATCTGTTGCGAGTAACAGTGAGTGACAGGTAACTTAAAATATCTCTTAAAAGCGAGCTCTTGACTAGTTACAATATCTGCAGCGAATTAAAAGCTGATCAACAGAGTTAAGTATACTAAGTTATCTGTGTAAGTTCTTCAGAATTCTTGACGTTCAAGTCCTCCTGGAGGATCCGAGTAGTGAACTAATTTAGTTTACTTTTACCTGGGAGACCCTTCTCTAATCAATACGTCACAATTTTAAAACAAGACATAAATACACAATTTGTAGGTCAGTTTATACAAGGGGTAGATTCTGGGCTTGTATAGTTAAAAGTGGAGGGTACATATCTTTGACTTTCTACAGTAATTAAGTGGGGCATGATCGTCCTTTCATACAATTTGAGTAGGGGCTAAACTGTGTTTTTGTCTCAATGGTTCGGCCGATGCCAGATGAGTCGGTACGCGAAAACTCTGAAAAAAATGGGTTTCCTATAATGTCAGCAATTTTGACATATACTCTTTCACCCACGTCCTCTAAAACAAAAGCCGCATAACCCTCGGTAACGCACTTTGTGTGAAATTTAGCAGATTGCAAAAGGTGAAAGGCGAATCCATGATGCTTTTAAAATGGGGCACTTCGGCTTCCGAAGACTGAAAATTAGGTAGCTAGGGAGACCTTGAAATTCATCTCTCTCTCTGGCAATTATAAAGAAAGAGCTCATAAGCGAGCAGTAAAAATTATCTTCCAGGTTAGCAGTAAAGTTTAGTGAGCAATCAGGAACGTTAATATTAATGACGGAGTATATATAAACAGTATTGTCTTTCTTAGTCACCAGTTCAATTCTGTATTAAACAAATAACAAAATACACAATTTTCTTAACTGAAGGAATGGGTCATTAACTTTTATTCATATTGGGTTAGATATCCAGGAATCTCATGAAATATCTTAAGTATTTGAATTGTAAAAAATAAAAATAAAAATAAAATAAAAATAAAAAAAAAATAAAAAAAATAAAAAAATAAAAAAAAAAATAAAATAAAAAAAGATTAAATTCAGGAATAAATTTAAACAGACTGTAAAACCGCACCTAATCCATAGAGATAGTTGTTGCATAAAGTAGAAATACAACAGTTATAATCTAATATCAATATCATACAGTTATAGCACAAATATGATGTAGTTTTGTTGTAAGCTGACTTCTTTCCACATGCCTTAGATGCTATTTCTCTCACTGGAATCTTGATTTGGGAAATGAAACTTTTATAGTGCAATTAGTAAGTAGTAACTTCTGCATAAGACTTTAAAAGGTAACGTCAAGTAACTTTTAGTTGCGGCATCAGTGACAGTCCACCTTTAACTGAAAAATACTGTACGATCTAAGTTTATTTCCTCATAATAACGTTTCGTCGACCGATAGCATGCAATATGTAAATTGAAGCAAATTGGCAGTAGCGGAATAGAAAATCAGAGTGAGAAAAACATGCAGACAAGATCATATCACCGACAATTTAATCGATTAGGTCAGCAGATATCAGCTGAGCACGGCTTGGACCCTGGCAGATAGATAATAAATTATGCTGACAGTTGACTTCATTTGGGGAGTAGATAATTCCCGCTCTTCATCCCTTCGACCACAGTATCCCTATTCTTCGTTAAACGTGCTTAGGCAAATACTCAGGTCGTAATGAAGATGAACGGCGACATTGTTCCTGAAACGTAAGTAATTAATTATCTTTACATAGCTGAATATCCACCAGCGTTTAAGAATTGATTCTGTACATTCGTGCACTGTGCCAATATATACTGATTCAGTAAACACTGAATCCAAATTTTTTATATAATTCATTGTTGACAGTTTCCAAATTATTCACCTGAATTAGGTATATTGTTTTCAGTATAGAATATGTTATACTCTTTATTTTCAATGGTCATTTGGCTAAAGGTATAGGCAAGGTGTGTACGTCACTCTTACTTTAATTTTTACGTACAAAAATGTTTACCGAGCTGAATCTGTTTGTCCTTTTATTTGACGTAAAACGTGAATGCAAATGGCGTTCTTGGCCAATACTCCTGAAGAGTTTGGATGCCGAGCGAAAGAGTTTTCTATTCGCCGGTATCCTACCGGATACGGGGGACCTACAATTTAACGTGGAATCCGAAATACGGAAGCTTTCTGGCGTACTTCACAACCAAACTTTGGCAGAGAAAGTAGGGTTAAAAGGACTTTGAAAGTTCCAACCGATATCGGGATTCCAGTGAGATGCCTTAATCACTGAGTCACCAGACCACTCTATCATAAGACATAACCGGGGAAAGAAATGAAAACCAGAACAAATAAGCTCCGCAGATTACTTTGGCTGTAAAAGAAAAATTCCATTATTAAATTCAATAGATACCCGAAAAAGACCATACTGAATCACGGATAAACACTTCACCCGATGGATTCTGGTAATACTGATTTGTATTACGTAACTTCAATTATTTATTTCAGCAGTTTTATGAAATGTAGTACGTTAGAATACACGGAAAACGTTAATCAAACCAATACATCAAATATTAACATTGCACTAGATTGAGATATTTACCTTACGCTAAGGTGACAGTGATACAACATTACAAACCTGAGTTAGAAAATCCTAACCAAAGTTTCCGCTTAATGTTTTTTTGCTTTAGTCCTAGTCATTAGCTGCGGGAAGGGACTTGAGGCAAGGAACGGGAAGGAATTCTGCGATGGCCTTTCGAAGGAACCATCCTGGCATTCGGCTTGAATGATTTGGGGAAACCATGGAAATCTCAAATCCGGATGGCCAGACGGAGTTCGAACCCACGTCTTCTCGATTGTGCTTAAAGTTAATACTAAAACTTGATCGCATTTATGTAGAATATTTTATCTTCGTATTAAAATGCTTATTTTTCACTTAGTGTTATAAACATTTAATTAGTTTTTTTTTCTATATTAGGTTATACGTGGATTAGGACAATATATTTTCTATAGAGATATTTCCTCTTCGTATTAAAATACATAATTTTTCACTCTGAACTACAAATAAAAAGAAAATCAAAATTTTCTGATAGCTGCAGGAACACGGGAAATAAGACAGTAACAAATAATAATAAAACATCTTACACGAAATTTAGGGTTTTCTCCAATGTAATAACAACTATTCGAAAATGATGATACTTTTAATAATAAATAACAGTATACGCTTTAGTCCACAGTCGCACATATGATAGTTACATATAATTTCAGAGCAATAACTAGCTTCATTTGCGTAATTTATTGCTTTATGTGTTAAAGTTATAAATTTGATGTCCTCCCCAGTTTAGGCGCTCTTGTTTGGCACCGGACGTAATCGTCCGGTCTAAATTTAAGTATAACGATAGCAGCAATCAGTAGCTAACCGTCAGCCAGTGAATACCGTATAGGTTGCCATTCCGTTGAACATCGCGAAGATTCTACGAGTTCCTTGTAACAATCGGAGATTCCTGCTTTCTTCGAGCAATAGTTCCATTTGAGAAGCATCAGTATAAATTTATGACATCTTAACTCGAGGGCGTATCCAGGATCAGAACTAGGGGAGAGGGGGCAACATCAGAATTAGGGGAGGGGGAACAACTCATATTTTTTTCGAGGAAGTGGGGTGCGGGATTGGAAAACGACGAATTCTTACAAAATAAAACTCAAACCTATTGAGGAAACTATTCTTATTATTGATTAACATAGTAATCCAAGGACCTACCATGCAGTTAATGAAGATCGTAATTCAGTTACAGCTTTTATGTAAACACTAGCTCGTACCCGCGACTTCGTACGCGTGGATTAAGAATTTTTTGGCCAGAATTAAATATAGAAAGTTTTTGGTAACGAAGGATTGGTCCCAAACAATATCGAGTAGGAATAATATTACAGGAAAGCTAACACTATATCATTGTACCGTCGAACCTGTCTCTTAAAGAGAATCAATTTCCAACATATTTCTGTCACCATTCGATAAGGTCTCAAAATTTCTTGACTACAACTGTTAATCGTACTGGAAAAAAATCCTGTGCCCTTCATACAGATTTCCTTATAAAATTCCATCACAACGATATAGCCATTTAGTCGCTAAAACGTAACAAAAAGACAGAGACTTACTTCCATATTTATAATAATATTACTGTAGTTCACACTCACACACTGACTGCGAACAACACCTGAGGGATCATTATAACGTAAAAAAGTGTACACCTACAACATTGCAAGACTACCTCCGATTTGCCTCTCATTGCACCCCTTACTTTCTAATATCTGCAGTTTAACATTCAATCCGAATAACCTACGGCCCAGGCCTGACTCTTACGATGAAAAACAATTTTTAAAAATCTTAGCCTCCACGGAGATTTGAACTGGAGACCACGACGTTCGTAAGCAAGCCCTTTAACCACTAAGCTGCCAGTCCACTACATAGAAACACGGTACGGAGACGTGTTTGTCTATCGCCGTATTTCGAAGTTATGAGACAACATGCGTTATTTATACAGATAATTTTTCAACCAAATGTAGACAGTATTTTTCTCCTTGTTTCAAATGATAAGTGTGCAAAGTTTCATCGAGATCGGATGAAAACTGTGGATTTATATGAAGAACAAACAGACAAACAAACAAACATACATTCATCTTTATATATAAAGATTAATTCTTACGGATTCTCACAAAAACTTTCAATAATTTTATTTATCAATATCTCACGGTGTACTTTCATGAAATTCGATGCACACTCATCAGGCATCATCCAGTCAATCTATCCTTTCCCATAGTGTTCCTGAGCCAGTTCTTCACTCGTCGAAGCGAACTGAAAGCAACTTGATTTTTCTTCTAGGGGGGGGGGGGGGAAGCAGCCCCCCCTTCCCCTCGCTAGATACGCCCATGTCTTAACTGGCGAACCATTAGTTCCACTTTAAGAAGTATCAATTTAAATTTATGACAAATCAGGAAATTTGCGTCGTAGCAAGATTTGTCCATATTCCCGTCTTTCCATCAGTATTCAGTTAGTCTAATACGATTTCTTAGCCTTGTTCCGGCGGCTTATGACTTGAGAAACCTCAAGAGGCACGAGGTTCGTACTTGTGGACTTGTTGTCTGTTGAATTCACAACCCTGCCCCATTCCGACAACGCGAGGATTGACACAATGCGAGTGGCCCGCTTCTCACTTATAGACGTCGGACCCCATTTGACCACCGCGCAACCTGCACCTCACCTCACGCACAGGCAGTTTGCCTACAGTAGGTCCTCATTCGTTTGAAGCTGGTTCATTCGGTACCGCACAGGCCCGCTGCTAACTGTTTCAGCGCCCGCGTGCAATACCGATTATGCCGCCCCCTGTCTAACTACAACCAGTGGTGGATCTAGGAAATTTCCGAACTGGGTAAAAAAACTGTGAGATTGCCGCCCCTTCGAACATCATTTGCCGCCCCCATTGTTGCCATACCGAGTGTCGCCGGCCGCCCAAACAGCTGTTGAGCAAAAAAAAAAAAAGGACGCCCGCTACATAATACGCTGTAAATTTCCTCGCGTCGACAATGGAGTAGCAACTGTCGCGGGGCGGCGACTGTCGATCACTCGTTTTGCCGCCCCCCTTGATGTGCCGCCCGCGTGCGATGCACGCCTTGCACGCCCGCTTACGGCGGGCCTGGTACCGCACACAAACACCCAGTAGAAAACATCTTCAATATTTCGTTGTTCTTCAGCTCTTATTATTTACTTATTTATTTGGTTAGTGGAAAAAATTTGGAATAAAATTAGTAAAATTTATGAATCGGACAGTGACCAGGAAGTAGGAGTAGGGGTACCAACTTATTATTTAAGAGGATAATAAAAACTATATTACAGGAAAAAAACTATTTTTAAATTTAGGGATTTATTGCCTTAAATTTATATATACATATATATTTTGTACTTGTGGAACTAACTACGATTTTTTTGATTGTTTTCAAAATGTAATGGATGGTACCATCTAAATTTACCAATAAATTGACAAGGCCACTCCGTTCCAAACTTTGTTCATTTTATCCGAAACAAAGTATTTCTACAAAATTTATGTCCGGGGTAAAGTATACCTACTTAAAATAAAATATGGTTGACAACCCTGAGTAAGAGGTGCCAAACAACTTATATACAAATCAGCTGTGAGGTTTTTTTTAGAAAATTAAATTAAATTGCAATGGAGCGCATGCTGCGGTGGCAATTTCCCTAAACACCCATCTTCCCCCTTTTCTGTATCCACTTACATTTACACTTTACAAATTTTAACTTTAAATTCTTTCAACGTTTTTGGTAAATTATTCATCATTTTTCTAGGTAACTTATTCCAATCCCTGACACCCTTACCTAAAAAAGAAAATCTTCCTACACCCTTGTCCCCTAAATCGAGTGCCAACTTGTGGTCATGGTCATCTTTCCCCTTCCATGCATTGCTTTCAATTCTTACACCAATATCTTTCCATGCCTCATCACCAATATACGCCTTGTACTGTTACTGATTGCGTTCTGCGATAATTTCCAGAAACAAATCCAGAAGTCCTTCTTTGCACCTTCTCCAACTCCTGTGTTTGACACTCAAAATTTGGGTCCCATACTACACTACCATATTCAAGCAATGGTCTGACAAAAGTTTTGTAACCCAGTTCCTTTACTTTTCTCGTACATCCCCTCATCACCCTCTCAAACAAATTCAGGATTTTGAAACCTTTTCCTACGACCTGTCCAATGTGATCTGCCCATTTAAGCTTGTTACCAAATGTAATGCCAAGATATTTACATTTCAAGTCTTCAATAAGCAATTCTTTACACCTTATAATCATAATAAACCTTTAGTTTTTTATTTGTATCTAACAAGCTGACTCTTCTTTACATTTATCTTCATCCCATGGCGAGTTTTTGATGAGGATAGCAGTGAAACTTAATGTCATAGAATAAAATAAATATTAATCTAATATATAAATTAGGCCTTTTAAATAAACTAACTTCGGTTTATTTGTTTGCAGATACAATCATAGTGATATGTTACTTCGAAATTAAAATACACAAGATATATTTACCAAAACAAAATAAAAAAATACAGTCACAACAGCAATATATAACAGGTCGTGAAAATGGGTGCGTGAATTGTGCTAAATCTTTCCGTCAGTCGAGCCGCAAGGCTTTGATGTCTGAGGATTTGTCAACATTTCACGAGAACAGCTGAGTCACCTCGAATTACCATAAGCAAACAACGGCTCTTTCCCATAGCGCGAGGCTTGACAAACTTCAGACAAGGTTCAACAAGCCACAGGCCCTGGAAACAAGGCAACCCTAACGTAGTGAACGCAATCAGGCAGGCAGCATTGTCGAAAAACCAGTAGTAGGCGAACCTCAAGGCAACAACAACAACAATGCATTGTTGAACGGCATAGCGGACAAACCTCAAGTATGATGTTTTGGGACGCCTATGGCAATAACATGCAATCTCACTTCCTACTGTTTAGGGAAATCTGAACAGCAGCTTCTACATCAGGGAGGTTTTAGATCCCAAGGGACTGCTTTTCCTGCAGGCAGCTGCACATGGGTATATTTTAGCAGGACAATGCCGACCACATGTGGCGAGAAATTCCCCGAGCGTTCTCCGAAGAACGACAACTACCACAGCATCCCTGGCCTGCACGTTCACCTGACATGTCACCCATCGAACATGCCTGGGATATGGTCGGCCAGCAACTTATTCGCTCTGATCCTCCTGCAACCATTGTGGAGACTTTCTGGACATGCCTACAGACCGGGTGACATGTGTTCCCCAGCAGCATATACAGACTCTTTGGTTCCATGCTACGACGTCTAGTGGCTATGACTAGGGTTGCCAAGTTGATAAGGATGGGTGGGAGCTGGTAACAGGTCGTAGGAGAATCATAGTTAACAGGATGAACAAGCCAGACACTTCAGTAATTGTGGGAAAAAATAGGTTTGACCTGTTGCCAGAGTCAGGAGGAGAAGAGCCTCATGTAGATGTAGGAGTAGGAGTAGGTAAGATGCAGCAGACCTTTAGGAATAAGGGCGTGCAGGGCAAGAATAGGAAAAAAAGGGTTCTGCTGCTAGGTAGTAGCCATGGGAGAGGTGTAGGCCCTCTTCTGCAGGATCAGTTAGGTACAGGATATCAGGTCACAAGCTTTTTCAAACCTAGTGCAACATTAGGCCAGGTAATAGAGGATATAGGTTCCCTTTGTAGGAGTTTCACCAAGGATGATAGAGTAGTGATAGTGGGAGGTGCGGGAAATAGTATTGATAGAAACGCGAGTTATAGTATAGAGAGTGACCTGAGGAAGGTGGTGAAGGAGGCACAGCATACCAGGGTGGAGCTCATGCAGGTCCTGAGTCGCCATGACCGTCCACAATTGAACTATGCTGTGAGGCGGGTTAATGTGGAAACGGAAGTGCTACTTGGGAAAGGCATTAGTTCTGTGTTGGGGGTTGTGCCTGTGAACACCATTGGTAGGTGGGGTTTCACTAGGCACGGCCTACACCTAAATAGAAGGGGGAAGGGAGTACTTTCTGAGTTGTTAGCTAAAGCAGTGAGGGAGCCCGTTTCCAGTGATGATGGGGTCAGGACTGTGCCTTTTTTAGGTTAGGGGCTGCTGGTGAAGGGACAGAAATAGATTATCAAAGTGATACTGATTGCAGATTCGCGATGGGGAAAGTCACAGATATTAAAGAAATAGATGAAATGGCTGAAACAATAACTGACTGCGTTAAAAGTGGGAAAGAGGAGATAAATTCTGAAAATGTAAAGCCAATAGTAAGGGTGTTAATGGTAAACTGTAGAAGTATAATGAACAAAGTAATCGAATTTGCAAACTTAATAGAGATGCATGAACCACAAATAATAATTGGGGTAGAGAGTTGGTTAAAAGAAGAAGTACTAGACAGTGAGGTTTTTCCTGATGGTTACAGAGTGTACCGCAGAGATCGAGGAGCAATTGGTGGAGGAGTCTTCATACTAGTTAGCAAAAACTACCATAGTTCACTGGCATTCATAGATCAAGACCATGAGTTACTTGGGGTAGATTTCTGGGGTAGTAAAAAAGAAAAAATCAGAGTGTTGGCTGTTTACCGCAGTGGAAGAATGACAGAAGAGGATGAGGCTCTTGGGGAGAAATTAAATTCATACTCAGATTTCAGAGGTGAGAATAGAATGATCATCATCGGCGGAGATTTAAATTTACCAGGTGTAAACTGGGAAGGGAATAAGATAAATAACACAAGGGAACAAAGATTTGCAAATATCTTAATAAGGGAAGGAGGATTTACACAAGTGGTTGAGCAAAACACTAGGGGACAAAATATTTTGGATATATTTCTAATTAAGCCCGATGAAAACCTTTTGAGGTATCAAGTAACTGAAGGAATAAGTGATCATGAAGCAGTTCTGATGGATATTAGAGGATTCAGTAAACCAGCAGCCAAAATTGAAGGGGGAAATAGGTACAATTATAAAAAGGCACAGGTTTCAAATTTGAGGAGATATTTCAGAGAACAATTCAGCAAATGGAAGGAAGGCTCAGGTACAGTAGAGTCAAGGTGGAAAGAGTTCAAGGAGATAATAAGAAAGGGGGAAGAAAAATTTATTCCAAAGCAAAAAATAAAGAGAAGTAGAGATCCTATGTACTATAATAGGGAAGTGAGGAGGTTAAAGAGGTTGGTAAGAAAAGAACATAACAGAGTTAAGAGACAGCAGGGTAGTAGGGAATATTTAAAACAACTAAACAAGGACTTAATAACAGCAAAGAAAATGGCCAAAGATGGGTTTATGAAGAGTATTGTCAGTGCAGGGGGACCATTGACTGATGCATCTAGAAATTTCTATGGCTATATCAGGAAACTGAGGGGAAGGGAGGATGTAGAGACACTTATAGATAAGGATGGAGAAGAAGTTACTGACGATTTGAAAAAGGCAGAGATTTTAAGTAACTGGTTCAGAGAAAGCATTAGGGAAAATGAATCAGAAACAGGAGGGTCTAATTCGGAGAACGAGCTTAACAACACAATTAGAAATGACGATAGTAAAAAATTTGATATCCATCCTGAGGAAATCATGAAGGAAATAAGAAAGCTGAAAAAACATAAAGGGGCTGGTGAAGATAATATTACTACAGATATCTTAAAGATAGCCGGATGTGACATTGTACCTTATCTTGAAATATTATTTAAATTGAGTCTAGACACTTGCTGCTTACCACAGGACTGGAAAAGTGCAATAGTAGTACCGGTACATAAGGGAGGGGTGAGAAATAGAGTTGAGAATTACAGGCCAATCAGTTTGACATCAGTGGTAGGTAAATTAATGGAAAGATTGATATGCAACCACATCAGAAATATATGTGAGGAACGTAATTGGTTTTCAAGCAGGCAACATGGTTTCAGGCAAGGATATTCATGCGAATCTCAGTTGGTGGGATATATGCAAGATATTTCAGATGAAATGGACAAGGGAGGCCAAATTGATAGTGTAGCACTAGATCTGTCTAAGGCGTTTGACAGAGTAAGCCATAAAATGGTAGTAAATAAGGTAAAAACCATTGGAGTGGATAAGAAAGTGATTTGCTGGGTAGAAGAATTTTTAAAAGGTAGAAAACAGAAAGTTAGGGTAGGAAATGTAGTATCAAAAGAAGTGGAAGTAAAAATGGGTGTGCCACAGGGTAGCGTATTGGGACCATTGCTATTCATTATTCTAATGAATAATTGTGTTGCCTGTTTACTATCTGAAATTAGATTGTTTGCAGATGACATAATGCTGTATAAAAGAATCAAAACGATAGAGGATTGTAAACAGTTGCAGGGTGATCTGGACAGGATATCTAATTGGGTTAGTAAACATGGAATGAAGATAAATGCAAAGAAGAGTCAGCTTATTAGATACACAAATAAAAAACAAAAGGTTAATTATGAATATAAGGTGGGGAAAGAATTGCTTGCTGAAGACTTGAAATGCAAATATCTTGGAATTACTTTTGATAACAAACTTAACTGGGCAGGACACATAGGACAGGTGGTAGGAAAAGGTTTCAGAGTTCTGCACTTGTTGGAGAGAGTTATGAGGGGATGTACGAGAGAAGTCAAGGAATTGGGTTACAAAACTTTGGTCAGACCATTGCTCGAATATGGTAGTGTAGTATGGGACCCTCATTTTACGTATCAAATACAGGAGTTGGAGAGGGTGCAAAGAAGGGCTGCTAGATTTGTTTCTGGAAATTATCGCAGAATGCAATCAGTGACGGATATGATAAAGGAGCTGGAATGGGATTCATTGCAAGACAGGAGGAGGATGAGGAGGGTCATGGGAGTGTACAGGGCATATACTGGTGATGAGGCATGGAAAGATATTGCAGTAGGTATGAAAAGTAGTGCATGGAAGGGAAAAGATGACCATGACCACAAGCTGGCACTCGATTTCAGGCACAAGGGTGTAGGAAGATTCTCTTTTTTAGGTAAGGGTGTCAGGGATTGGAATGAGTTACCAAGAGAAACGATGAATAATTTACCGAAAACTTTGAAGGAATTTAAAGAAAAAATTTGTAGAGGGCAAATGTAGGTGGGTGCAGGATAGGGGGAAGATAGCTGTGTAGGGAAATTGCCACCGGAGCCTGTGCTCCATTGCAATTAAATTAAATTAAATTAAATTAAATTAAATTAAACTTTCTTTACAAGAAATAAAGTATATTCAGGTCTATGAAGGTTATTAAACAGTATTTTAGAAAAACGAACAGTATTTTATTTATTTATTGTTTTAAATAAATATTTTTTTGAGCTTGTCGCACAACTAACTAATTAACAATCTTTTTTAAAAACTTCATATGCCTCATCACAATTAATATCGAAATTAAAATAAATGAGGAGCTCGTTTTTTATTAATTTGATAGATGCTGTATTTCTATCATCCCGCCACTTAGCATTCATTACTGAAAAAACTCTTTCAGTAAATGCTGAGGTGGCGGGAACAGAAAGTAGATATGAGACAATTTTAGTGATGTTTTTAAATTCTTCTGAAGTGTTTACTAATAAATGGCTCCATTTTTGGCTAGCACTCATTTCAAGAAAATCTTTGTCTTCTGATATTTTTCATAAATTACTTTAAAATTGGTTAATTCTGAATATAAATCATCCATACCAATATTGAGTCTATATAAATTTAGATTATCTATAATTTTCTCAAAAAGACTTCAATGACAAACAGCTAATTAAAGAAAGCCAATTAGTCTGATTGAAATCTGATTGAAATCTTCTAAATACAAATTAGCTTTTTCAATAAAAAGTATAAAGTTATTTATAGTTCTATTAAAAACTTCTTGGGAAGACTCTCTAATAGTATTTAAAACTTTTTTTGTTTCATGGCCAAAATACTTATCATTTTTTCTTTGAATTAGCTCAGTCTTTAAACCAGTCATAATGTTATAAACATTTAAAATAGTTACATTATTTCCTTCTAATTTTTTAATTGTTTTATTGAAAACATTTAATATATGACTAGCATACAGAAGGTAACTATAAATTACTTTATTTTTAACATTATCATCTAACATTAGTAAATTTTGAATAACCATTGGACAGTCAACATCCAAATCAACAAAGTAATTACAAATTGGTGTTCAATTAAGCAAAATTGTCTCAATCGCTGGTACAAGAGATAGCCAACGAGTTCCTATGTGTCGTTTTATTTCATGAAACTCTCCTTCAGCAAGTGCTACAAATCTTTTTAATTCTTCTCTTCTGCATGCCGACACAGAAAAATGGCTATAGATTTTTAATATAATGTTCTCAATGTCATAACTTAAACAATTCATAGCATGTTTTACTGAATTGTGCACAATATGGGCATGACAATTTCCTTTTATTAAGTCTGGCACAACCTCTAAGATGTTTGTATATAATGAATGATTATGTCCAAAATTTGCATTTGTATTGTCAGCGCTAAAACCAGATAATTGATTGAAAGGAAGTTCTAAAGACTCTAAGGAGTTTTTAATGGCTGAAAACATCCCATTGGCTGATTCATCTGGATTTTCATAAAAATCAATTAATTTTTGTTGTATTCCACTTTTAGGGGTAAAATTTTGGACTACCAGAGGAAACAATTTGATATTTTTTGGAGGCATCAGTTTGTAGACAGTAAAATACATTGTCTTTATTTAACTGGTCAATAACAGACTGCAAGGAATGTGGGCCAAGAACTTCGGTCACTAATGCCTCCATTTTTGTCCTAGCCAATCGTAAGTTAGTGGCTGTTTTGGAATCAACATAGATAATCTTATTTAATTTGATACTACAGTCCTGGCTATTGTACGATAAATTATGCTTGACAGTATGGTATGTCATCGCTAACTCGGCCGCTGTTAACTTGGTATCTTCATTAGAAAGGGGAGACAAGCCTGATGTAGAAGCAGAAGTTTTAGGAAAAAACTTTTGTAACAATCCACTAGATTTTCTCATTTCCATTTTTGCTTGATGTTTTTTGCTGGTCAAGTGTTGTTTAACCTAAAAAAACGGAAACGAAATATATTATGTAAAATAGTTACCTAAAAATATGTAATAATTTAAGCATATCAAAAAATAGATAAGTGGAAATCAAGCAAGACGCAAACGAAAGTATCAAACCTGCCCAACACCTGCGTGAGAAATAGTAAATGTTAAAGCACATATTTTGCATTTAGCATTAAATTTGCACAGTAGAGCACTCGTTAACCAGTCATATTGGCATTCCCATTCGTGCTTATATTTTTGTTTTACTTTCGATAGTTTGGCTTTCTTACTTGGCGTTGTAGGAGTAGTATCAGTAGTATCACTTTCCATCTTTTGTACACTAAGCTTATCACTACAATGTCCACACAAAAAACGGTTATATTCTGAGAACGTAACGTAGTAGTAATAGTAACGTACACACCACACTCGCACGTCTGTCAGTGAGTGGAATGACAGTCTTGAATATTTGCCACTGACAGATTCGTTCAGAAACTCAGTGTGATTTGTTTGTGGCTGCACTGCACTGAGCAGTGAGCGCCCTCTGACTAAATAAAAACAATTTGTGAGCGTCTAAGTGTAACACATAATAATGTGTCTGCATTTTGATGCTGAAAACAGTATTTTGTATACTTTATTTTTGTTAAACAGTAAAAAGTATAATTTAACGAAAAACAGTATAATACTGTTTAAAACAGTATAGTTGGCAACCCTAGCTATGACTGCAATGGGTGGCGGTTTCACATCGTAATGAAAGTGCATGTACAATGTACAATTTTGTAATTCTAATCATTTGTGTATTGTTATGTCCCTAATCTGTGGAATTAATTTAATGTAATCACATGTCTCCTTTTTGGTGCTGCTATTTTCACAAACAATAGTGTACATATAGTTAGTTGTCTTACTTCTATATACGGAAATGGTTTAGATACTTGCCACTTGCTTTTTATACGTGTTGTCGACGATTTTAAATTGTACTACGTACATACTATAACAGACGGACTTGGAAGTGGTTCAATTACTTGGAGACTATTTGCAACCATTCATGGCCTTATTGTTCCCTTATAACCATGGACGTTTCCAGGACAACAACGCGCCATGTCATTGGAGCAAAATCGTTGACAATTGGTCTGAGGAACATTCCGGCGAATTATTTGGCCACCTGGATCGTCAGATATGAATCCAGTCGAACATACATTGAATTTTTTTTTTTTTTTTTTTTTTTTTTTTTTTTTTTTTTTTTAACAGTTTAACGTCCCTTTTTAACAACGTGGTCTTTAGAGACGGGGAAGGATGGGGGCAAGGAATGGGAAGGAATTCGGCCATGGCCTTTTGAAGGAAGCATCCCGGCATTCACCTGGAGTGATTTGGGGAAACCATGGAAAACCCAAATCTGGATGCCCGGACGGGGATTCGAACCGCCGTCCTCCCGAATGCGAGGCCAGAACGCTATCCGTTACACCACCACGCTCGGTATACATTGAAGAGCCAAAGAAACTGGTATACCTGCCCAGTATCGTGTGGGGCCCCAGGGAGCACGCAGAAGTGCCGCAACACGACGTGGCATGGACTCGACTAATGTCTGAAGTAGTGCTGGAGGGAATTGACACCATGTATCCTGCAGGGCTGTCCATAAATCCGTAAGAGTACGAGAGGGTGGAGATCTCTTGTGAACGCCACGTTGCAACGCTTCCCAGATATGCTCAATAATGTTCATGTCTGGGGAGTTTGGTGGCCAGCAGAGGTGTTTAAACTCAGAAGAGCGTTCCTGGAGCCACTCTGTAGCAATTCTGGACGTGTGGGGTGTTGCATGGTCCTGCTGGAATCGCCCAAGTTCGTCGGAATGCACAACGGACATGTATGGAAGCAGGTGATCATCCAGAATGTGTACCTACGTGTCACCTCTCAAAGTCGTATCTATACGTGTCAGGGGTCCCATGTCACTCCAACTTCACACGGCCCACGCCATTACAGAGCCTCCACCAGCTTGAACACTCCCCTGCTGACATGCAGGGTCCATGAATTCATGAGGTTGTCTCCATACCCGTACACGTCCATCCGCTCGATACAATTGGAAACGAGACTCGTCAGACAAGGCAACATGTTTCCAGTCCTCAACAGTCGGTGTTGACGGGCCCAGGTGAGGCATAAAGCTTTGTGTCGTGCACTCAGAAAGGATACGAGAGTGGGCCTTCGGCTCCGAAAGCCCATATAGATGATATTTCATTGAATGGTTCGCACGCTAACACTTGTTGATGACCCAGCATTGAAATCCGCAGCAATTGGCAGAAGGGGTGCACTTCTGTCACGTTGAACGATTCTCTTCAGTCGTCGTTGGTCCTGTTCTTACAGGATATTTTTCCGGCCGCAGCGATGTCGGAGATTTGATGTTTTACGGGATTCCCGATATTCACGGTACACTCGTGAAATGGTCGTAATTCCCACCTCATCGCTACCTCGGAGATTGTGTGTCCCATCTCTCGTGCACCGACTATAACACCACGTTCAAATTCACTTAAATGGTGATAACCTCCCATTGGAGGAGCAGTAACCGATCTAACACCTGCGCCAGACACCTGCTGTCTTATATAGGCGTTGCCGACCGCAGCGTCGTACTCTGAGTGTTTACATATCTCTATGTTAGCATACGCATGCCTATTCCAGTTTCTAAGGATCTTCAGTGTATTTGGGATATGATCAAAAGTTCAATTCGTGCACAAGGTCCTGTACTGGCAACACTTTCATCGTTATGGACGACAGTTGAGAAAGCATGGCTGAATATTGCTTCAGGAGGCTTTTTTACGACTTATTGAGTGTGGTAGCTGCACTTCGCAGGGCAAAAGAGGTTCCACATAATATTGGGAGGTATCCCATTACGTTTGGAACTTCAGAGTGTGTAAATATTTGCTATTATAGCAATTGATGGCAATTTAAAATTGTGATAGAAACAAATGATGCAATTACATGCAATCTAAGTTCGGAAGGAGATTCAAGAAAGAGGAAAAACCAGACTGCTCCATTGCTTTTCCTTAACCAGGCAATATTTCTTTGAAAACGTATCTGTGGATTAAAAGCACAAAATTTAAAATTACTTGTTGCAGACACAGCTATTTAAAATAAATCAATACCTTAATTTTAATACAGTATGGTTACTACTGAGTAATCTCT
Source organism: Vandiemenella viatica (assembly GCA_031002005.1). NCBI lineage: Eukaryota > Metazoa > Arthropoda > Insecta > Orthoptera > Morabidae > Vandiemenella > Vandiemenella viatica. The sequence goes on from JARYHS010009186.1 coordinate 232,790,580, forward strand.
AATTTCATAGTTGACTTTGAATGGAGAAGAACTGAAATTGTTTTGTACTGGCTAGATTTCGATTTCAGAAAGTAACTCCGTAACTTATATGAAAAGCTTAATTAAACGAATGAAGTAATGCACAAATCAGGAATTTCGGGTTTATAAGTGAATAATTCCCAGAAATGTAAAATTTTCTTTGGTCACGAAATGGATTAATTTTATTCAATGTTTATATAAATTTTTATGTAAATATCTTTGATATTGTTGGCCGGGTTATCCGCGAAGAGTCCTGCCACCAAGTGACATGAGTGTAGGGTTTTTACAATTAAACGTGGAATCCGAGCCGCAGAAGCGTTTGAGGCACTTTTAGGAGAGTACTTATTTTTTGGTTATATTTTGCAGCCTTGTTTGTGTCTGACAAGTTAGTGTGATAGGTGTTCAGAATGCCTTGTTACAATCGTGTAAAATTTCTTTAACTGACATTTACTAAGGTACTCTTTCAAATATTCAACTGATTTTCACTTTTTATGCCATCTCATGGTTTGTTAGATACATATTTGAGAAGCTTATAACTTGATGAATACTAATTATAGGAAAGAAGTTTGTCTCTACGATGAATATCAGTGAAACTTCTACCGATTCATGAAGTTTCGGCTATGCTACTCTGCCAATAATTACTTCGTTTTCTTATTAGAACTGTTTCACTATTCTAAGAAAACAGGAGTTAACCAATTTCCTAGCGATTCTCGTTAGTACAGGAATCAATGCTACCTTTCTTATTCCGAAAGAGACGGTTTCTTTATTTTACTTCAAATACGTTAAATCTTCCGTCCCTCGTTGAAAGTTTAAAACTGGGATTATGTTTTTTTTTTTTTTTTTTTTTTTTTTTTTTTTTAATTCTCTGTTATAACGCAGTTGGAGAGCTTATAAAACAGTAGGTACATGGAAATGATAACCCAGCAGCAACCAAAAACTTTTACTATACAATATGTTTAGTGCTCGATGGCAGTACCATGATATAGTATTTCTATAGGAGAAGGAGTACTTGTCGAACGTTCTAGTAAGCTTTTTTTGTGATATTACACATGATCCGGTTAGCCTGTTATCATCGGTGGGATTGTCCTTGTTTGTTAAAAATAAAATTCGAGTGGCTCTTGTTTCTGAATTTTATCTAACACTTCCAGCTATCAGATCACTCAGCGCAAGCCTAGAACTAATGGACACGGCTGGTCTGGTAGCTTGGAGAACCGTACTGAAATTCATACTCTAAAAGTTACAAACGTTAGCAAGTAGAATTCTTTGAATGTAGTGAGAGTCACGCAGGAATACCGCACCGATTGTTTGGTAAGTGAATCCAATAAAACTAAAATAAAGATTAGCGAGTATAACGTGCATTCAGTTTGTATGTCGTCTTCCAGTCTTGGTATGAAGCCTATGTAATAAATTATAGAACATTTTATCTATGTCTGTAAGTAATTTTTTTCTCAGAATAGGAGAACGTTTCCACTGGGCGAATTACCTAACGACTTTCTTTTGAAGTTATTCGTATTTTTTTAATACAAAATACTTAAACAAAGGGTTTCACACAAAAGGAGGCGTACTGGGCATGATTGCAAAGGTAACCTGGAATTTACCATTCCTCCTTATGTGTTTAATTGAGGTTATATGTGTGTAATTGGAGTATGATTTTTATTTTATTTTTTATCTTTCCACTGGTTTGATGCAGTCCTCCATCCCTTCCTATCTTGCACTAAGCTCTTCATCTCAACATACTCCATACCTCTTGCAGCATGTCTCAAAATATGACCTTTTTTGCTCTTCTACAAACATCTTTCCTTACACATAATTTTCAAAACACGTTCATTCCGTAGTTTACCTGTCCACCTAATTTTCAGCATCTTTTTACACCACCATGTTTCAGATGCTTCAATTTTCATTCTGCTAATATTCCCAAAGTCCATGATTCGCTACTATAAAGTACTGGCTCCACATATAGTGTTTTATAAAGTTATTTCTGAGTCCTAGATCAATATTTGAAACCAAAAGATTTCTCTTTCTCATGAAGGTTGTTTTAGTTGGTGCTATTTTGCGTTTGAAATCATTCCTGCTACGGAAGTCAATTGTAATTTTGGTTCCTAAGTAACTGAAATCACTTACTTCTGCTATTGCATGCGATCCTCTTTTTATATTTAATCTATTGTTATAGCTCTCATTTACGTTAAATTTAATCACTTTTGTTCTGCTTTGGTATATATTTAGTGCTTTCAGTATTTTGTTAATGCCCTTCACTAACTGCTCAAGATTTCAGTGTCCTGCTAACAGGAAAATGTCATCAGCAAGTCGTAGCATACTGACTTCTTCTGCTTTAACATTTCAAATTTTTCTTCCATTCCTTTACTGGACTGTGATAACTGTTACTGAATATGGCTATACCCGCGTAGGTGACTCTTGTCATTATTAGAAGCGATGTGTTGTTTTAATTGTGCAAATGGATGAGAAGGTGAAAACTCCGGAGCTGTCCTACTCAGGACGACTCTTGCAAAAGACTTCAACTTCAACGGACGAATAAGCATAAGTTTTCTTTCACTCATTGCGAAGAGGTTTGTAGTTATACAGGACTTTGGAACACAATCAGGTGATCATGTATTGTGTACCACCACCTCTCAGATACTCCTGGTGAAGGGAGATGTGGTGAAAATTGCTTCCACCACAGGGAGTCGAACAAGATAATCTCATAGCGGGCGCCTGACAACATCATGTTGCAGAAACGGTACTATATTAAGTCTATGTAAATGTTTTATATTTCTTGCAATGTAGAAGCGTAGCTACAGTTATGTTAAAGTGTGCAAGAATATTATCACATCCAAAATCTTTACCTTTTTTTTAAGTAGATTGCGTTGATGTCGGCAAATAGCTGATTCATTGTCGAGATGGTTATACCTGATAACATAGAACAGCGATAAGATAAGTGCTCCACAAACGCGATGTTCTCAATAAAGATTGTTAGAGGTACAGATATGATCTTCTAGTTCAGAATCTCAAGATGAGTGAAGTCACCATGAACAGGGGAGCACACGTACTGTGAAATAAAGAAGAGGGAAACTACAGCACTGTGCTCTAAAGGAAAGCAACAGCAAAATAGTATAGTTTACTGTTATTGAAACATGAAGCTAATTCATCGTAGTGGATGTTGTTGGAAGTTTCAGGTATTGGGTCATGATTCATGATACTTTTTTAAAATAATTTTATTGCATATTAAGCTGTTAACAATTTTACCAGAGAATGAATATTTGACAAGACACCGAACACCGAAGTGCATCTGGTACTAATATCTCAAATGTCTGCTAACAGAAACTATACGAATGCTGTCTCTTGTGACGACAAATATTTCAGTGGTGACTTGCTAATTTTATAGTGCCTTCCACACCTACAGGCCATTCGTCATGACCAAGTGTGGGGGTGAGCGGTAACGGTCTGGCCTCATTTTCGGATACAAGTCCGGCCTTCCAGATTTGGGTTTTCCATGGTTTCCGTAGAATGGCTCATGTAAAAGGTCATGGTCGAAATCTTTCCTGGTCCTTACACTCAGTCCTTTCCCACCTTCTAGTGATGTCGTCGTCTACAAAGCGTAAAAAAACAAAAAAGTATTTGTCATGGCAGAAACGTTAGTAGCTCAGAATAAAAATAACGGACAATCCTTTCAAAACGGTTGCAATATTAATGCGTACTCATTGATATATATATATACACAGACGGAAAAAAAAAATCCCAACACCAAGAAAGACTTGTGTTAGATAAACGAAATTTGGTAGGCGTGTTTATACATCTGAAAGATGACATCGATTCAAATTTCGCGCTTCGCGCATAAGTGTGGCGCTAGTAGCGCTACTCAGAGCTTGCAAATCAGGTTTGCTTTAAATACGCGCTGTAAAGTTTGTGAACGTTATTTACCGCTGAGATTTGACATAGTGAGTTGATGTTAGCCAAGAATGCCTTTAAGAAGACGAAGAAGCCATTATCAACAGCTCACCGAGTTTGAACGAGGTCGTGTAATAGGGCTACGAGAAGGTGGATTTTCTTTTCGCGATATTGCAGAAAGACTTGGCCGGAATGTATCCACTGTGCATGATTGTTGGGTGCAGTGGTCAAGGGATGGTACTGCCTCAAGAAGACCGGGTTCCGGGAGGCCACGTGGCACTACTGAGAGGGAAGACCGCCGTATTCGGCGTACAGCTGTGGCGCATCGTACTGCGTCTGCGGCAGAAATTCGAGCTGCAGTTGGTACCACAGTGACACAACGAACTGTTAGAAATCGGTTACTTCAAGGACAGCTCCGAGCCAGGCGCCCTGTAGCGTGCATTCCACTGACTACAAGCCATCGCCGTTTGCGACTCCAGTGGTGTCAAGCCAGAGCTCATTGGAGGACGGAGTGGAGATCTGTTGTGTTTTCTGATGAAAGCAGGTTCTGCCTTGGTGCCAGTGATGGCCGAGTGTTGGTCAGAAGGAGGCCAGGGGAACGCCTGCAACCAAACTGTCTGCGGCCTAGACACACTGGACCTACACCTGGAGTCATGGTCTGGGGAGCAATTTCCTATGACAGCAGGAGCACTCTTGTGGTTATACCAAACACACTGACTGCAAATTTGTACGTCAGTCTGGTAATTCAACCTGTAGTGCTGCCATTCATGAACAGCATTCAAGGGGGAGTTTTTCAACAGGATAACGCTCGCCCTCATACCGCTGTTGTCTCGCAACGTGCTCTACAGAGTGTCGACATGTTACCTTGGCCTGCGAGATCACCAGATCTGTCTCCAATTGAACACGTATGGGATATCATTGGACGACAACTCCAGCATCATCCACAGCCAGCACTGACCGTCCCAGTATTGACAGCACAAGTACAACAAGCATGGAACTCCATACCACAAAGTGACATTCGAAACCTGTATGACACAATGCATTCACGTTTGCAGGCTTGCATTCAAAATTCTGGAGGTTACACCGGCTATTAATTTAACAGTATTTCACATTTGAAATGCATTTTCTTGAGCTTAAATTAACCTGTGATCTTGAAAATTTAATCAATTAAACATGTTAACTTGACAAATGCATTGTCCAAATTTCTTTACTCTACAATAATTTTTTCTTGGTGTTGGGATTTTTTTTTCCGTCTGTGTATATATATATATATATATATATATATATTTGCATACATAGCAGGACAGCACAAAAATATTATTTTAAGCTTGATTAAATTTGTAGTAAATCATCAGTTGCTTATGAACTGCTTTTTAATTTAAAAACAATTAAGAAACAACTGTGGAAGTATTGTCAAAAACCAAGTAGCTACAATAGTTTAGTTGCCGTTGTGTAGCTGCTCATTTACAGTTTAGCTAAATGTTAATGAACAAAGTTGCTTTTTCCTAGAAAAGTTGTCAGTTTCGGACTGTATTCGCATCTTAGAGGATTGTCATGTAACTACCATTAAGGTATTTCGGCTCCATGGGTACAGGCAATACTTTCCCTTGCAGCTTTGCAGATTTTTTTTTTTTTTTTTTTTTTTTTTTTTTTTTTTTTTTTTTTTTTTTTTAAGAAACACTTTAATTATACCATTTTGTTAGCACAGAAACTGAACTAGAAAAGTTTGAATTGTTTGCGAAATTTATTTTTCGTTTTTCTCCAAGACATAGCAGAATCAACATGTTTTGACAACATGGTGCTACACCATTTGTCAAGAAAGTTGTGCGTGAACTCTTAAATAATACGTTTGACCATCATTAATAACCATACTCAGATGACACAAAGGTAACAAACCACAACACCAATGGTTTTTATTGTCTGTGGTGAAAATTAAAAAAGTAGTGAACGCACATGGCTTTAAAACGCCAAAAGAATTAGAGAAAGATTTTTTTGTATTGTTTTGCTTCCAGCTTTTAGGCTTGTCGACGTAAAGGTGTTTAGAGTCGTAGGAAGATGGGAGTAATTCGATCTTGTTGATTCGAGAGAACCATCCCGGCATTCGCCTGGAGTGATTATGGGAAGTAATGAAAAACCAATACCTGAATGAACGGACGCGGATTTGAACCCGTGCCCTTCACGATATCAAGCAAATATAGGGGTGTTTCTGGAAAAAAATATATAATACCGAAATTATTTGTCTCGAAAACTACAAAGACGATTTTTTGTTGTTGTTTTAGTCACTACAGGGCCTTTTGAACAAAAGCTTACTTAATTTTAAGTGCTTTAAAACGTTTGCACACTCTTTCACACACGATGAAAATGCTTAGATTAATTATTTTAATCTAGAGCTCTTTTTATCCCAAATTTCAGAGAGCTGTAAATATTTTACGATTTACTTTGCTTAGGTTGTCGCATGATGGTAATTTATAAATAAATAAAATTTGGTTAAAGGAGTTGCTTTCGAAAAATTATAAAAGAGGAAGTTAAAACCAGTAAAAAATTTTCAAATATTAAACATGAGATTTTATAGAAAAATTTAAATGTTACAAAAATTATTACATCTACTTACAAATTTATGATCTAAATTGACAGATGTTTTATTAAGATCGTCCTGTATTTCTGGAGACACACATTGAAAAATTTCTGTACAATCAAATAAAGTCACATAAGTTGAAAAAGATATATACATTTCCATAAAATTTTAGCTTTCAGCTGTTTTAGGTACACTTTCTCTCCTCACATGAAATGGTGTTACGGCCCTTGTAACATTTACATGCTGGAGACTTCCTTTAGTATAAGCATCAAAGTATGAGATCATGTTTTGAAGAAGATAATCGCTTTTTCCTTTAAATTAAAACGTTAAATTTTCCCAGAGCTTGTTAACAAATGTAAAGCTTAAAACTTGGATCCTTACTTTGCAATTCTTTGTTCTAACATAAGTGAAGAAATTAAAAATCATTGGGTCCGGTTGGCCATAGTGGCATTCCAGAAAACCAATTAGATTTTAATATATTTTGCCGGGTAACTAGACAAGTAAATCAGATGTTCTGAAACGATATTTCGATGATTCATAAACTTCGTCTGTACCTTCCAGTACCTACCAGGCCTGATGACCGGAATTTAGGATCGCCGAAATATTGTGTCAAAACTCCGTGATTACTCTGTTAATTCCCAGAGAGCAATATATCACCATACAACGCCTGAGCGTCTTCTTCTTTTATATTTAGACTGTCGTCTAAGCTCGTCAAAAATGAAGGGTTGAACACAGTGTTGTGTCTAATCTATTCATTACAGTTGCTAAACTAAAATACAGTTGTCGATATATAGCATTCATAACCTTGATTTTGTATTGCTCTACATATTTCAGTTGCAGCTTACATACCGAGACATCTGGAACTTCTACCGAATTTATGACGGCAAAAGTATGGAACCAATGACGTTAAAAATAAATTCGGAATGAAAAAATCTTATGCTATATCGCGTAATAATATGCTTTATTCCAGGTCCAGGACGCATTCAGCACGATATATATGGAAGTACTTCCACTCGCATGAAATAATAAATTGAGTAACATGGCACTTATGAAAGTAGCATAAATTATTTATAAAACTAAGTTCCTTCTGAATTATACTGTAAATAAAGTGTCAGTTGTCATTCTGGTCTTGCTTAACCACAAACTCCACTAATAATGCCGCTCGAAAATCATTTCTTCTAATACCTGCGTATGAATACATTCATTGTATCACTCACTATTCAATATTCTAAATATTTACGTACGGCTAATATAGTGACATCAGTAATAAAGTTCCAGTAATAATTAATATGTTAATTTAAAAGTAATAGGCCTAAATACTTTTATTTCAATGTTTTGGCAATTCATAACTTCTAGGTTACTATAACAGTGACATAGAATATAAAGGAAATGTCTACATACAATATGATATCTTGTAAGCCCGTCAAAAATGTCTTATGGATGACAGTATTTTAGCAATTCATTTCTTCCCTAACTAGCTAAAATTGGTATAACGTTCGTAATCTTCAAAATCATGTAACATAGATATTTCTTAGATTACAGTAACAGCGTTGAATTAGTATATTCTACCATTTGCCAGCTGCTCTTCGGGCGCGAACCCTGGTGTGTGTATAAATGCTTTATCCTTTTTATTCTATCAGCGTGGTGTATCAAAAAATTTAAATGTCATCAAAACCAAAAACTTTCATATATTTCAATTATTACCTTAGATTCGGTTTTCATGCTGATGTCCCAAAGTTTTTAAAAATTGTTTCAGTTGTATTTATTTTATCGCAATATATAAAATATAAGAAGTTAAAGCTACGTGAAAAATGATTATTATATATTAATATTGTTTTTTTATTATTATTTATTTAAATGGATTTCGGCCTTATCAGCCACACAGCCAAGTTCTTTGCGTTTTATGACAATTCACATTTCATTACTTTATAGTTCTATTTACATAGATATATTTGCATTACTTTGCAGTTATATACACAACAGTTTACATTGTATGACCTTTTACATTTCAATTTCTTTACAGTTCTATATCTATCTGTTTACTTCTTGGTGTTACACTATGATGAGTCGACATATAATTACTGTATTATATTTCTTATCTACTCCGTAGATTGTTATTATACAATTTTTGGGTTCAAGTGGTGTACGATTGTAAATGTACTAACTTTGTTCCCGTCGTTTCCTCACATGATCTTTTCTAATTGCATGATGCTTCACTGCCGTTATGTTATCAAATTTCACAGTAAAAGTAATTTTATATATTTTACAATATGCGATGCAATCGTCATTCTGACGCAACGATAGTAAAGTAACTGTATTTTCTTTGGTAACACACTCATTATTTATTTGCTATTTACAAATTAATTAACACGATGCTGTAATTAAGTTTCTGCGAACAAAGCGAGCATTACATTCCCTCGTCCACGCAGGGTAGGCAACTGAAACAATAAACCAATCCCTTCATGATATAATGGAACTAACGGTCTTCAACTTCTGAACATAGAGCGAAACAGTTAAATTACATTCAGCGGGTGGAGGAATAAAAATTGAGACGCTGCGACCTTGTTTACTTCCTACACATCTGACAATGAGAAACTAGTGCTTGGCCTGCAAGTAGAAAGAAAAAAAGTACTATTAACATCTAATTTTTAAAAATTTATTAATAAACCGGACATTTTGAATCCGGTCGCAGGTAGTGAACCGGATATGAACAAATCACATTAAATCCGAATAGTCTGGTGAAAAACCGAACGGTTGGCAACCCCATTTCCATAACATTTAACTATAGAAAAAAAAAATTAAATGCTGATACGGAATAAAACAGAAAAAATTCTATCAGGATTATAGAAAATAAAAAATCACAATTTAGTTACTTTTACGTTAATGTACGATGTAGTGGTTTGATTGATAACACGCTAACATGTCTTAATGTCTTAATATACTTTATATAAATCAAATACCACAATACCATTACACTTGTTGAAGTGTTACTCTATGATCTAGAGGTCTGATTAACTTATTCCGTTTATTTTAATCTACTACATTTCAGAAAACCTAAGAAATAAATAATCGAAGTCAGAAAACAACATAAACATAATCTAAAGAGCAGTAGTCATATAAGTGAGTGTCTACTTAAGCACAAAGATCTTTACGGTAAATTAAATATTACTTATGCTTATTAGATTTGATTAATGTATCCAGTTTATTTTAATGTACTGTATTTAAGAAAATATGCTAAATAAACAACTGAAGTAAAAAATAAAATAAATCTGAATCTGATGTTTAGTAGTGTGATATTTCGTCAGTATTTCTTCCTAATCTCAAATACAGAGTGATCTTTGGCACACATTTGTGCCATCTCGAAATTATTATAATTTCTTGCTGCGTTCCTCGGTTATAACATATTTTTACAAATTTTAAGCTAGATCACAGGCTCTCATAATTTGAAAACACCACCAAAATTGCTGCTGTAGCATGATGCCATTTCAAACACAGCCTACCAGTTCGCTTTATAGTAGTACTAGTTGACTCGGTCACGCGTTGCTGAGACTCACTAGTTATAGTACGTTGGACCAATGTTATTCCAAACTCCCTTATGTTGTAAAATTAATATTCACTAATAAAGACAAAAACATTTTCGACGATTTTAAAATTCAAAAGTAATTGGTAAAGACTTTCGGAGAGTTGAAATTAAGGACAAATGAACATAATTTTTTTAATTTACATTTTATTACAATTTACTTAATGGAACATATCCCCTGAGGAATCAATATAACGTAAAAAAGTAGTTCCATACGTTTCTAACAGTAGGAACTATAATGACATGGTGACAGGGTTTCTAGTGGCTGCGCATTCAGCCTCTGTTGTAGCCGCCTTAATCTAGCCCGTTAATCCTGCCGGGTACAGGGGACCTACAGTTTAACGTGGAATACGAATCACAGAAGTGTTCTGACGTACTTCACATTGCACAGCAAGCTGTGCCGGAGGTGAGGGCAGGGTTAAGTGCGCATAAAGATCCGCGCGGAGACAGGGATTCGAACCGGGAACCTTACGATCTCCGGTCCGACGCCTTAACCACTGAGCCACCAGGTCACTTCAACCCACGGAGGTTACAAATAATTTCAAACCATTGTCCTATGACAAACATTTAATGAATATTTAATTCGCAATAATAAATATTGAGGTCAATAATGGGGATAATAACTATCCTGTCTTTTAAGTTGGACCAAATTACACACAGTAAGTCAAATTGCATCAAAATCGGTTAAGGAGTTTCGGAGTTCATCTCGAACAAACATCGTGACGCAAGATTTATATATATATCCCCTCCTCCCTTTGTAATTCGCAATATTAAATATTGTGGTTAATAATCGAGATAAAAACTATCCTATCTTTTAAGTTGGATCAAATTACACACATTAAGCCAAATTTCATCAAAATCGATTAAGTATTTTTGGAGTTCATGCCGGACAAACATCGTGACACGAGATTTTTATATCTATAAGATTGGTGTTGATTGCTTATAGCAGGAATCGCACTTGTTCAAAGTTCAGGCACGTTTTATGATAAAATCTTAAGACTTTTGCACACGGCCAGTATTATACGCGATTTTTTTGGCTGTTATCACCATTGGAAATACCGTTGTTTGATACTATCGAAATTCAAGTGCCTATTGTTTTCGAATTTATCAGATGCAGATAACTCAAATCACTTAGCGCACACCTGACCTGATCGTTCTTGAAGCACGGAGAGCCTTACTGGGATTCGTGGTTCGCTTCCTACCGTCGTTCGCGAGTAAAATGCTCTGAATGCAATTCAGTCACATGTATCACGGAAGGAATACTTTGCAATAAGGGGAATGAACGAAACGAAAGAGTATTCAGTTTTTGCATCGTCTTGCATATATTATTATGAAATCACTATCTACTTTAATAGAATTTGTAACGCCTGGATACTGGACGTTACCTTCATAGCTCGGTAACTTTCGGTGAGACGATAACGCGCGAAGTGTTAGTTATACTGTCCGCCACCAGAGCGCAGCTTGGATATTCAGAGAACCGTTTTTTTTTTTTTTTTTTTTTTTTTTTTGCTTGAGCTTTACGCCTCGACGACAGCGAGGTCATTAGAGGCGGGATGGTACTGGGGCAAGGAACGGGAAGGAATTCGGCCATGGCCTGTTTGAAGGAAGCATCCCAGCATTCCCCTTGAGTGATTTGGGGAAACCATGGAAAACCCAAATCTGGATGCCCGGACGGAGATTCGAACCCGTCTCCTCCCGAATGCGAGGCCAGGACGTTAACCGTTCACCCACATAGCTCGGTTTCAGAGAACCATCTTCTCACCAAATGTTGGTTTTGGGAGACTCCTTCACAGTACTACATGGCTAATGATTTCGATGCTATGGTTGTGTATTTAACAGCATGGAAGTTTCAAATAAATTGCTTAATATGTTCCTTCTGCGAGAAACCTTCAAGCTAAATACTCCGATAATCTAATCAATGAAAGCTTAATCACATCACGAAAAATATCAATAAAAATAGCATTAATTTATCTTTATTCGTTTTTTCTTAAAAACACAGGGCAGAGACAAAAAATACAATATGAGAACAGATGCGAGGTTCATTTTCTAGTTTGGTGTCTGACTGAGTCATCATGTATCTTTCCACGGAATTTTGTTTCAAGAAAATCGGAATGTGTTGGGCTATCTTAAACATATAGTTTCGTTTTACTGGTAACAGCTGCTTTGCAGCATGTACAACTTATCCTCTTCAGTCCCGAGGTATCATATATGATATCTCCAGGAATTATTTTTTTCTAGGGCCACTGCACAGCTGAACCTTTTCTGGCCTATCGTATCATCTACAATATACATCTCGCTTCTCACAGCTCTTCTGCCTAGCGTCACAAGGTGGCAGAACTGATTGAAAACTTGGAATCCTGCAGCTGTACAACATGGCTCGTCGAAATAAAGCTAAAGACATATCTTTTTTCCATGAAATAAAGCAACATGAAGCAGTAAAGTTGTGTGTATAATTTTCCTGCTTGAGTCCCGAGGTATCATACATGATGCCACCTGTAAAAAATTAATTATTGTGTAAAAAATTTTTTCATGGTCATTCATTGTTAACTAGCATTAACACAAAGTAAATAACACAATAGTAGTTCTCTTGCAGTTTTATTATGAGCTCGGGACTGAAGAGTATATCAGGTTGTTACCGGTATGCAGTTTAAAAATTTGTCAGCCACTCAAGCTTCCTGAGTATCGGGCTTTTCCCTAGAAATAAATAATAGCATTGTTTGCGGATCTGTGCAAGTCAATTCTATCACAGGGCGATAGATTGTTTTCTTACGTGAGTTTGTTAACAATGCAATATTTAATATTAATTTTTAAGAAACTTTTTTATTGTGTATCTGGTTCATATTAAAATTGAACAATTAAAGATTTTTGGTGTATTTGTATTACGAATCAACCAGCTACTATTAAACAATATGCATTCAGAGCTTTTTTACAGATAATATTCATTTCTTTTATACTTTCGTGTGCCCCAAAAAAGGCCATGGTCGAATCCCTACACATTCCTTGCTCCCAGTCATTTCCCGCCTCTAAAGACCTTGACGCCGACGAATCGCAAAGACATAACACAATAAATGTATGCCCAAGTCTTTCCTTCTATTACATGTTGCTGGCCATATTTGATTCGGTATTATCACAGGAATTTGGTATTCGCGGACAAAACTGATATCGCTTTCAAAGGCATTTGTTAATGGTAAAAAAAGTATTAATTTCACATGAAAACTTAATGTTTGCAACGGTTCCGATGACCTAAAGCATTCGAAAAAATCGAATTTTGAATAAGGAAGTTGTTTCCCTAAATGCTCTTATGATATTATATCCGTTGTTGCACATAGTAAATATCAGTGGTAATAAAATGTTAAAAACTTCTTTGAAAATGTTTGCTTATCCCGATGATTACGTAATAGCACTTATAAAATTATTAAGATTTTTCATTATTTGCACTTTTTCTGTCCAGATTTAGTTTCAGCCAGAACCCAGATGGCTCTTTCCTAGGATGTATCTACTCTTTTGTGTAAAATAGGGAACTTATAATTTTAATTTTAAGTTTATTTACTACCATTTTGATTAGATAGCGACGTGGATCATTTACATCAAACTGTTTTTTTTTTTTGTTTCAGAAATATCAGTTCATGAGATGGTCAACAGATTTTTAACCAACCAAAAATGTTCTTTGATCAATCAAACAGAAATAATTGGACCTTAGCAAATCTTTCACGCTCACGGAGAAATGAGCCGTCCTTTGCTGAGATGTGCACAAAGCACGAATGCCAAAATGTTTATCGGCTAAAAAACGAGAACGCAGGAGAATATCACGGATGTGAGACGAGGTGGCAGAGACAACGCTGACAAAGCATAAACCATCAACTGAGCTGTGTGATGTTGAGAGGGCCCGCAATTGTGGCGGCGTGCGTCAAGGCATCACTGCACTGGAACGAGGAGGAACGAGTTCAGGTCATCAAGACGAACACTGGATCACTACTCAACCGCCGCCTCATAAACTACACATTACACAAACAAAAAATACACTGACCATACATAGATACACGTTTTACAGACACATAGCAACACATCCGCTTCCCCACAAGACTACGACGTGCCTAGCAAGCCGGCGGTCTGATTGGTAAATACTGAGAGGACTGCATTAAGTATCTAGTTCGGTATATTAACATGGGAAGAAATTTAAAAAAAATAAAACTTTTGTATGATTTAATGGCGGAGGAGAAATTGATTTTGAAGGCATAACATATAAATATATCGAAATATCATTTCATGAAGAAAATTATGCTGGACAGGACATATTTTGGAGGCTGCAGCGGAAGATTTCAAGTTTTACATTTTTTGGAGAAAGAAAGTAGGGGAGAACTGGAATAGATTAAATTGGCCAGTTTCTAGCTTGAGAATGGTGTGATTTTGAGCAAATAAGAGAGCTGGAAGTAAGCAAAGGAGTGAAACTATATTTATATACGAAAATTACTACACTTTATAATCAGTATCAGATATATTAGAGAAACTGCATTGGAAGTCATTGATATGATAAAGGAGCTGGTTTTGGAGTCATTGGAAGACAGGAGGAAGGTGAAGAAAGTGCTGGGAGTATACAAGACGTATGTTGGTTACTGGGCTAGTGTATGGAAGGGAAAAGGTGACCATGGGCATAAGCTGGCACTCGATCTCATGCTTAACGGAGCCGGAATATTTTCTTTTGTTGGTAAGGGTGTCAAGGATTGGAATAAATTACCAAGAGAAGTTATGAATAGTTAACCAAAAACGAAGAAGGAATTTATAATTAAAATTCGTAGATCACTAAAATAGATAGGGGAGGTATATAAGATAGTGGTAAAAAATAATTGAAAGGTGTAAATAAATGACGTGAGAAAATGCCACCGGAACAAGTGCTCTATAGCAATTAATCACTCAGTTCAAATATAGGAGTTGGGCAAAGAGAAACGCATGTGTGTGTAAGGAATATAATAGTAAAAATGCCTGATTAGAAATTGAGTTAATGGACTTAGGAGTGGTGCTTGAACAATCGATTTACGGCATAAGCGAACGGGGAGGTCTTCAGCTCTAAGTGAGAGAGCCAGCGACTGTAATCAGTTATCGAGAGAGGTTCTGAACAATTTATCTAAAACAGTAAAAGCATTTAAACTAAAAGTGTGACTTAGAATTATGGAGGGAAATCGTCACAGGCACATAGGACTAATCGCAGTTATTAGTTAATAACAATAAAAAACATTCTAGCCTCTAGTTGCTATCCACTTACAGTGAATTTCTCTTAAAATTATAAACTGAAAATTCAGTATTTAAAAGATAGAATTACTGAATGGATTTTGTAGACTCAAACCTATAATAGGAAAGTTTAAAAATTCGGCAGCGCTGTGGATAATATTGCTCACAAAAAGATTTAATAAAAAATTGAACTTTTCCGTCAGACAGATAATGTTGAAATGGGAGTAAATTTAGTTTTAGAAAAATATAATGTTTACCATCAATAAGTTATAAGTTAGAGTTAAAAATTATTTTAAAAAAAAATGGTTATTCATTAAGTATGGAATGTATTTCGTGTAGTGTCTCAGTAAGGGAAGAACTTTCCAACATTATTTCAGGATAGCTTTCAGAAAAATCTTTAACAATTTTTGGTGCAATGAATTATGTTTACACTGATCGATTGCCAGGATTTTTACCCTTAAACGCAGTCAATCAAATGTAAAAAGCGATTGGAGGATGAGTCACAACTATTAATTCTGATATTTGTATTATCAATTACATATGTTATTTTTTTCAGAAATTCGAAAAAAGGCAGTCTAAGTCAGAATGAGGAATCCAAATCCTTCTAATATGCATGAGCTGCTATGATTATAACTATAATCGTATGCTGGCAACAAACGAATTTGGTTTCCAGTTAGGAGTAATTATAAGTTGAGGAATTTCGCATATAGGCAAACTTAAATGATGAAGACACAATTCTTTCTCTTCAAATCCCTTTTCTATTTCCTCATTGACAAGAAAAAACTAATTCTGGCTTACCAATAGACTAAAACAAAAATACCGCTGAAAGATATGTACATTTGCGTTGCAGATACCTACGGAGTTTTTATTTTTGGAAGTGCAGATGACAGATCTCACTTGCAAAAGTTTGGCACTAAACTTTTTTCACATGGAATCTGTGTTCTTTCAAGAGGGCCAGTCTATATTTCAGTGAGAAATTCGTTTCTGTGGCTACACATTATGTAGCTAGCAGCAAAGTCATAGAGATTCAATTCCGATTAATAAATCTTGCCGTAACTAAGTTATGTCAAGCAAATAAATTAACCTTCCTTCATATGAGATGACGTTAATAGCACTAAGCAGTAATACTCTGGCTTCGTATTAGGGATGACGTCCAGCAATACAGATTTTGGTGTTGCATGGTTTCCAGAAATCAATCCAGGCGAATGCCTGGATGGTTCCTTATAAATTTCATGCCCGAATTCCTTCCCGCTCCTTGTCCCCATTCCTTTCCCACCTCTAATGAGAATGACGTCCAGAGGCGAAAAGCCATAAGAAAAAAAGGTATTTATTGATACATGGCATTTCAAATTTTCTGTTCTAAATAATAATTGAAAATTGTTGATTATTTTCTATTCTTGCATATCGTTTGGTCTTTACAGAAGATATGATTCGTGTTATTCTGCTGTACTACAATAGAACTTCAGGTAAGTAGTTTCAGTCAGCACATACTCAATCAGCTATGGCATAACACAATAATCTTAATGTTTAAGATTCTGAATAAATGGCTGTTTTAGTATAACACATTTTGCTTCTTACCTTGACAATTTAGTTTCTGCGATTTACTTAAAAAACGCATTAAGAAAAGTCATTGTAGTGGATGAAGGATCATCGTTGTACTGGACTGTATGGTTATCATGTATTATCACGAGTAACACTGCAAGATGGATGACTTCAACGCTTTACAGTACACAAGTACTAAGTTGTAAAACTTTATCGTCAGCACATTATATCTTTACACCATATTTCACTAAATTACAACGGAGAGTGCAAACATAAATGTGTATTGAAAGTGGAATAGTCGTATTACGTAAAATGATCGCTTGTAACACGATTTCTCTCTACTTTAATATACTTCAGAACCAGTTAAAACTACTGGAGACAAAATCTATACCAATCTGAATTGGAAAATAAATATTTCGTATTATTGGCCAATACGTGTGGAATTCGCAGTAGGTCCAATTATATCACAAGTACAGAATTTTATAACTGAAATACAGTATATGTAAAAATAGTAATAAATAAAGATTTGCTAGCGTGAAGACTACCTAACCGCATGAAAGTGGCAACCTCGATACTTCAAATTAACTTTATCTACCCATCTCAGAAAAAAAAAAACAGTTCTACAAGAATTTTCTATTTCACTTCATTTCATATTTTTTTAGTCCAATAACGATTTCACTTTGTGGCAACCTCGAGTTTAAGTCAGCGATTCCTGAAGCAACGGTAGAAAACATTCACATCCAGATTGGTATAAATGCTCAGGTGAATGTCATAAAACAGCCAATAAAAATGTACCTTCGCAATTTCTAGAAAGTAATCAGCTTCTCTCAAATTACCAATAGGTGGAATATGCAATTATGAAACAAATATCATTGAGATTCGACACAGTAATTTATTTTTTTTTTTACACTTTTTCAACCATGCCCTCTGATCTGATGATTATGATCTAGTATTTTGAACCTCGGTCTATTTTTACTGTTAACTAGGTTGTGATGATATTGAATTTTGCACAAACAAGATTTTACCAATTAAAACTTACACTAAATTGAAAATAGCAGTCTTAGGGGCATGATGCTGCTTTTTGTGGAAATAGCTCAAAGAGCGTTACACTTACGTTAGTTGGCCGGCCTCGGTAGTGTAAGGGCTAGAGTACTGGCCCCTCGCACCGAAGGTCGCCGGTTCGAGTCCGGCCGAGGGCATGGGTGTTTAAGTGTTGTGTATCTGTGTGAATGTCCTGTCCGTCCTGTGGTGTCATGTGGTGTACTTAAAAAAAATTACGTTAGTTGTAAATGGAAAGGCAGGAACAATATGCGGAACACCCACTTACCTACGGAGGAAGTACACGTCAGTGTACATTGTGCAACACACTCGGTAGCCAATCAGATGCATTCTGATATCATTCCATCTTCTTGAAAGATTACGGAGTGTGATGAGCATCTTGACTTAGCCAATCAGGTATGGCCACAGGTAATGTTTCAAGATTAAGTTTTTGGAGTGGAGAAAGAAATCATGTCTCAAGGGTACGAGAAGCACCACGATTAATGGTAGAATGTACCTGATTTCTTACCGGAATAATAAGTAATAAAACTAATCGGACCGTATGTCTCTCATTTTGTATAAAAGTTCTCTGATAGTTACGTCCAAAAGGGGCACTTCCAAAAAATAATATATACGAGGCTAATGCGATTATAATTCTTATTGTTGATTGAAAAACTTACTTCTTAGAAAATAAAGTCTGCACGATTGGTGCAACATGTTTGAAAGTACGTTTAGTATGACAACTCATCAGTAACGGAAATTAAATTACTTCACTGTACCCTGAAGTCTGTCGACAGGTGGTTAAAATATATTGGTCTGCAGGGACGTGGTTATGTTTTACGCCATGCGTACTGTCCCTAAGCCGAGACATCGCATTTTTTCTGGAAGCAGTTCATCATTTTTAATTTTAATTTAATTTAATTCCGATGGAGAGCACGCTTCGGTGGCAATTTCCCTGCACAGTGATTTTTTTCCTTTCCTCCTCGTTCCTACTTTTCCCCTCCACCAATTTCAACTTTAAACTCTTTTAGTGTTTTTGGTAAATTTTTCATTATTTCTCTTGGTAATTTGTTCCAATACCTGACACCATTCCCCATCATGTTGCTAAACACCTTCGCAATAATTCATAATGGTGTGATGGGGTGAAAACACAGTTAACCTGCATTCGACCATCAATCCAATAACTTCTCTTACATGACCACTCTTCTATTTATTTCACCGTTGCTATACGTATTATGATAACTATAGACATTTCACCTTTAATTTTATTAACTTTCCGAAAGCAAATTTTACGACAAGGAAACAAATAAAGTCTTAATTGGTGGTTGTATGCCAATACACTGGTGAAACGACTGATGAAACAGAAGAATTTAAACTTAAAATTCGTAGAGGGCAAAGTAGGCGGGTAGGAGAAAGAGGAAAAATGGGCGTATAGGGAAATTGTCTGCGCACCATCGCAATTAAATTCAAATACACTGAAACCTATTCTGATTACTGTACTCAACACAGCGAACTTCAGACAAACTGAAACCTGAAACCCCCCAAAGGTGGAATTCTGGTCCGACATTATCTCAGCTCCAATTAATTCATTCGGTCAGTTCTCGCGTATATAATACATTACCTATGTAAATATAACTTTTATATACTTATAAATAAAATGGGATTTCATTTAAGTGTTTCAGACATTCAAATGCACGATAATTCATAAATACATCGTAACTCTCAAGAACCGATACAATAAGTTGCGTATCTTAACATCGTTTTAATTTTTGTCCCTTGATTTGCAATGAACGTTTCAAGGCATCTGATCAAACAAAAGGCTCAAGTCTATTAAGCTACTAGCTTCAGGAGGTACAACTGCGTCATAGCACTTGTAGATTTGTACTGAAATTCTCACTGGGGATATGATATATTACAATTAAATTAAATGAATCAAATGAAAAAAAAAAAAACAAAGAAATTGAAACAATTCTTCCTACATGGTATATTTAGCAATGCAAAAAAGAAAAAAATAGTTTTTCCCTGTTGTTGGTTAGGGCATAAGGTCAAAAAATCTAAATTGAAACGATAATCACTTTAACAACATCGTATTTCAATATAATGACACAAATTACAACTGAAGATACTTTATAATTACAGCTGATAAACTGGAGTTTCTTCACCACTTTTATTTCACCACCCCTATTTTTCCACTGCAGAGTATGCAAACCATGTTTGGAACCAATCCGCACTATCATAGAAAGTAGATATAGCCTTGAATGAAACTTGTCGGAGAGAGACTGGCTGCATGAAACCAACCTCAATACACCTACTGTACAAAGCAGCTGGATTTGGTGAACCATGAGTACACAGAGCGATTCAAACAAACGTTCGACGAGAGGCACGTAATGTTTGGGATACCAAGCCCTCAACCTTTACGACTCCTTTCCTAAATCGCACAAATGATCCTCCAAACTGGTATCCAATCTCTGAGGAAGAGCCCTCTGGCATAAAATAGGACTGGGTAAAATGGAGAACCCTCAACCGTATAAGAACAGGAATGGCTCCAGTAAAACTTACATGTATATTGTAAAGTGGATCTGACAATAGTTGGTCGATGTGAATGTGGAGAACATAAGAACAAAGATCTCCTCTACGCTTGCAAGCAGAGTCAGTTTTCAACAAAACTCGAAAATCTATGGACAGGAGAAGATATTGACAACTTTGTCCAGCATTGGGCAAAACGGTTATGATGTCTGTACAAGAAAGAGTAAAGTAAGTATTGTTGTTAGCCCGTACTGCAATACCTTAAGATCTACATCTATAACAATACCCTAAAAAACTGTCCTTATATTAATCCTTAAACGGATGTCTTTTTGAATACTACTCGACACGTATTAAGCTAATAGATTACTGTGGTAACAGTGCAGTTATATCCTCACTTCTGGTCGTTAAAATATTCAAATCAAATAGGAAGTTTAGCTTATAGACTTTTAGCCTATTACCATTTACAGCCTTATAAATACTAAGTACCGTATTCCTTTTATGTGAACAATTTTTATTAATTAATTTTTTTATGATATCTTCAGTTCAGGTAGGTTTAATTTTATAATATTCCATTCGCGGACTGCCTTTCCTACCTTCGCGGCACTTGGTATACTGGACTTATTCTGTCGTGTTTCCATGTCGTGCGTCTGTACTGTCAGTTGATCAAAATGGGGTGTAGGACAAGGTGTCTTGAAACCCAATACGTAACTTCAGGGTAGTAACCGCTTAGTGTGCGAAACGAAGTTATCAACGGTTTTAAGGATTCACAACAACAATACGTGGAACAAACAATCATTATAAAGTGATGATAAACTTAAGTGTGGATAAGATGATGACGTTAATGTCTATGACAAAGAATATTGCGTTTACCATTACTTAACTGATAAAGTTCGTTAATCAGGCACATGTTAGTCATTCAATAAACGGTTATACAAGTATACTCCGCAATCGTGTAATTAATTGTCCAAATTATTCACCTTTAGCTTGGGGATGGGAGGAGGTGGGGGGGGGGAGGAATTCTGTCAAATGTGAAATACTCTGGAACACATTTTTTTTAATAAATTTAATTTTAAAAAACTGTAAAAATATTTTTTAAAAGTTCAATAACTGCTGATCTTTAAATCGGTTTCATTATGCGTCTTGCAAGATTGTCTTTCAAATCGTAGGTATACATTAAATAGGCCTACAAAAAAATTCAATTGAAAAAACTATTATGGGCCTTCCAGCATTTTTGAAAATTTTCACGATTACTTGATTCATTTAATTCTACATGGAATGATAAAAATAATTTTTTTGTGGAAAAAATTGTCTGGTGATGTATAAAAGTACTTAAAATCATTCATTTAGATATTTTGCGAAACCCATAAATTCTATAAAGTTCGTTATGGATTTCCCACAAACTATAGTAGCCTACATTACAATGATTTTTTTTCCAAAATATGTCAGTAGTTTTGGAAATAAATGATTGAATGTTGATTATTGATAGTTGTTCGTCAGAAGCTTGCTCAAATTGTAAAGCAAAAATGAAACTCCAAACATTTGATAACTCAGAAGATGAAAATCTTTTCTTCAGCCTCCCATTAACTACTTTATTTTGTTAAAATGCGTTAATGCTAGTAAGAAACAGGTTTATAGGTCAATAGTTTCTCAAATTTTGACGGTATGACAGCCGGACTGACAGATAAACTAGAGAAATGAGCGAAACCAAATGCATAATACTTTCAAAAAGAGTAAAAATAAGAAGAAAGAGAACATAAGCAGAACAAGTACAATTTAATTACACAAAGTGATAATGGAGAATTACGTAACATCGATGGGAAAGGTAGAATAACATGTGGGAGTGTCATTATTGAAAAAGAAAACGATTAAAAAAATTAAAATGTAAAGAACGCATAAAAATCTTTTGTCTCCAAAAGTCTTTTCATATCAACAATAATCAAAATCAATCGTAACATGAGGGAAACAAGTGATTTCTTTTCTGTTTTTTTTTTCAGATTCTTCCGCTTTCTTGTTACCTGTAAGAATTACTGAAGTTAAACAAACACTAATTGATAGTAACTCAAGTCCGGCTCAGTAGCGATTACTCTGAATGGTCTCATTAAGAAAGACACTGTTACCTTAATAGGTTACACAACTTCTGGATATACAGTGACTCTTTTGAGATTCTGATTAATAGTAAGTTACAACGTCCTTAATGACATGCACATAGATTTTTATGTTGCTGTGCATTTCGCCTAATAAAGCTTAACGTGCAATCAAATCAAAGGAACCGAGCGTTGTGGGTCAGCAGTACCATTTTGCCCTTCAGTTCGGTACGAATCGGGTTCGACCATACAGAAATGGGTTATCCATGGTTTCCCCGAATTACTTTAGAATAATTCTTCCCGTTCCTTTCCTCAGTCCTTTCCTTTCCTCAGTCCTTTCCTTTCCTCAGTCCTTTCCTTTCCTCAGTCCTTTCCTGCCTCTAATGATCTCAACATCGACGGGGCATAAAGCCATAAAAAAAATTATGAAAGAAAAAGAATGTAGCAATCGAATACTTCATAAACGTGTATCAATATTTGGATTAATTAAAAAAAAGACCTTGAATTTTAATTATTGATTACTTCTGATATTTATGTTGTTATCTTCAAGGTGCATCTTATCGACAATTTTAATCAGACAACAATTTGAGATTGCAGAGATTGGAATTATGTTTCGCAGCTGTGCAATATGGAAAATATTTTTCATTCAAATAAATTATTAGATGAGGAGCACTTTAAAATATATATTAATGCCATTAAATAAGGGTGGTTTTACATACCTCCCTATTATTAATATAATACTGACGATCGAGCGTGATGGGTAAGCGGTAACTCTGGCCCGCATTCTGGAGTACGCGGGTTAGGATCCCCGTCCTACCCCCATTTCGATTTTCCATGGTTTCCCGAAATCACTCCAGGCTAATGACGGGATGGTTCTTTCTAAACGCCATGGCCGAAATCATTCCCGTTCTTTGCGTCCATTCGTATGCCGCCATTATCGACCTCGTCTTCGTCAAGGCGCAAAGCGAACAAAAAAGTTTCTGATGACTGATACGATCTACATTTGAGCAAGAAAATGTCGAAGAGTCGGAAAGGAAGATCAACTTTTCAGCGTGTGGTGCGAACAATTAAAAGGACAGCAATTTCTCTTGGGATGGATGTTAAATAACATCTGAAATTGGCTGAGCTGCTAAAAAGACCTACAACCATTAACAAAAGATGAATTTACACCCTCAAAGAAACGTATGTTATCTCCTTACTGAAACATATCGATTGTAAGATGGTATTGATTACCAAACTAGAAAGAAATAGCACGATTTCTCTCAGTGGGTTCTTTACAACTATGCACTTTTCAACAGATCAATACAGTAAAAGATAATATTAATAAATTTATATGGGCTTAATGGTTTTGTCAATGTGTTTCTTAACGGCTACTCGATCCGCCATTGCAGTTGTCGCCTAACCTAATCCGGCAACCGCACCGGTACCGCGGACTTACAACCAAACGTGGAATCCGAACCATGTAGCGTCCTAGAGCGATCAAAATTCCTGGCTGCAACAGGACTCGAAACTGGTGCAATAAATTTCCAAGGAAACCCAAATTTTAATCAGGAAACTGGAATCTGGCTTAACCGTTGTTTAGGGCAACTGTAATAAAAGAACTTTGTATTATGCCATCGCAGCAGGACGGAACTGAATTGGCTTGGATGATTCTTACCTTAGGGCACGTCCGTCGTCCAGGAGAATGGAGTACCGGAGTGCGTTGGAAACTTATCTCGGACTACTAGTGAGGTAGCTACTTTAAGTGGTTGGGGAGGTCACTCTTGAAGCCTGCAACACGATCTGCAGAATACAGCTCATACAGGGAACGCCACTCTTTGACGATTGTTACCTATGTTGTAGACTTACATCCCGTTAGTCCAAAGCTCAAGGATTTTATGTGATGGGCCATACTTTCCGACATATCGTGTCCCAAAGTATTTATTATAGCTTACATAGTATAGCGATGTCGTTATACCTTTGTTATATTTCTGTATAATGTTATGGTTTTGTAACGAGGTTGCACCGGTGAGTAATCTGTGAGTCAAAGATAATATAATTTGAGTTGGTAGTATTTACGCTATGTGCGATATGTACGAAATAAGAAAAAGGAATTGGCTTGCAAAAGTTTGATCACACCTTTGCTTGAATATGGTGGTGTAGTATGGGACCCACATATTCGGTATCAAATACATTAGTTGGAGGGGGTGCAAAGAAGGACTGCTAGATTTGTCTCCGAAATTATCGCAGAACGCAATCAGTAACCGATATGACGAAAGAGCTGGAATAGGATTCATTGGAAGACATGAAGAGTGTGAAGAGAGTCATGGGAGTGTACAAGTCGTTTATTGGTGATGAGGTGTGGAAAGTTATTGGTGTAAGATTTCCGGCACAAGGGTGTGGGAAGATATTCTTAAGTAGGTAAAGGGATCAGGAAATGGAATAAGTTACCATGAGAATTGATGCATAATATACCAAAAAGTTGAAACAATTTAAAGTTGAAATTTGTAGAGGGAAAAAGTAGTGGGAGCGGGAAAAGAGGGGAAAATGGGTATGTTGGGAAATTATCACCGGAGCGTGCACTCCATCGCAAATAAATTAAATATTTTGAAATGCAGAGTTTGGTAACACTGCCCTGCGGCAGACAGATAAGGAAGGCATTTATGTAGAGGACAGTCGGCCAGAAGGTATGTGGCGTCGCTTATACAAGTTAATACATAGAGTGGGAATTTATTAATTTATTTCAGTCAGTTTTCAACAGCTTTGGAGGTTATGTCTTACTAGCAATATTTGTACGTCAAATATTGTCCGTGATTCAAAGGCTGAAAATCATTTCTAATGTTAGACGGGCTGCTTGCGAGGTATGTTCTTGTGGCTGACTAAATGGCGTCATCTTTTCGATGCGAGTGATATACAATATCGCAAGACGTTACGTTACAATAGCAAGTAAGTACAACAAGTCGGGTTATATTATTTCTAATATTTCTATAATCACTATTTCAATTTTATTTCGGATTTATTGGAATATTTTGAATCCCTACAGTCAAACGCTTTTAAGCGCTTTGATTGATAAAAAAAATTGAAAAAGTTATCGTTTCTGAGAAATGTATATATTTCTTTTTTAATTGTAAGTTAATTCGTTCACCTGAATTCATTGTAAAAATTTCAGAGTACGAAATGTTGTATTTATCAGCTCTATCTGCTAGTTTCGTTTCATGCCTGGTACAAAATATAAAAAAAAGTTTGCGTCGCAGATTCTACATCTCCCATAATAGGGGTGGGAAAACCGCTACAGGTAGATTGAGGAAGTTTATCTGGCTGTAAAAATAAATAAATAAAATAGCTAGCGGAAACAATTCGCGAATCCAGTTGTGTAACGTGCTTAATGAAGACATAAAAGGAGCTCCTACTGATTTGGTATGTTTGCTACTATAAACATTTTAAGATACGATACTACAAAACTAAGGATCTTAGCATAAAATTCATTTCAAATGATACTAAGGCAAATACTTATGTACATATATATATATGGAATCAATGAAGTCCATGATAACGAGGTCTAGCGGAATCTTGTTCATCCAAAAAGCCACAACGTATAAATACGAACACGTAGGGCCTAATGTTTCAGAAACTCAATCGCTATTGATGGATATGACTCCTCTTTACCGTTAGATCTCTAAGGGAGTGTCCATAAATAACGTAGCATCATTTTGACCCCCCCTGAAATCCACCCTCCCCCCCTCCCCCACGTAACCTGATGTGGCTTCGCCTCTAACCCACTCCCTTCCCCCGCGTCGCACGTAGCTTTTTTTCCCTAATGATTCAGAAGACATTTTGTACTGTTTTCTCTTGTCAGACTATCATAAATTACATACGGAGATAATTAAAATGCGGAAATAAATATTCACATGATGTTGTGTGTTCTGTACCATATTTTAACTATGTCAAATAATATGAATAAAAAGCTATGTGGCTTGGCACTGAACAGTGAACAACCCCCTCACCAAGTAGCCCAGCGTAGCTTTCTACCCCCCCCCCCCCCCCCCACCTCTCTCCCCTGACCGAGATACGTAGTTTATGGACGCTCCCTTAACAGCTAAACTGAGAAAAAGGGAACAGTGCAGGATTTCTTTCGGCTCATCACAGCAAAAACATTTTGCTGCTGCAAATTATCAAAGAATCAGAGTTTAATAGTCAAACTGAAATAACATCCAAAATGTTCATGAACTTACCATTAATCCAGTAGGTTCATCCAAAAATGGGTGGAGCCCTATATGAGTAATGACAGCAAGTCTTTTCGGCGTAGAATATGTCGAATCCAGCTGCGTGTTGAGTAGGTGTAAGACCTGAGTGAATACACAGAGCTTAAGTTGGATAGACGTGATTTGACTCATAAAAATGTAACGTGTCTTGAGAGAATGAATAGTTTTCTCTGTCGCAACCTCTGCTCTCTGCGTTTCATAATGCAAATGATTGCATATTTACACGTAATGTTACCCTGGACGAGATAGACAGGTGTGACACACGACGTCACAGGAGATAATTTTCGCCTTATCATGATAACAACTTCCTTTCCGAAAGTCGTATTGTAAGTGAATTATTTTGGTTAATACCATTTGACACAAACTCTTAATTTATGAGATCAATTCTGTCACTAGAATACAGTAATGAAACCAGTACGCTTGTATGAAAAAGAGACTTTAAAAACATAAAAGATAAAGAAGTAAGTTTTTGAGCAAAATTTTCGGACCCAGAAAGAATTCAACAAATGATCCAATATTTCACTTGAGCTTTATGTTACATAAAAATGTGACAATATCACTACCACAGTGAATGAAAGAGATAACTGCATTCCATGAGAGTCGTAAAAAAATTGCACTGAGGTATTAATAGTAATGTTTGAAATGTTTGTTAGTTGTGAAAAATGTTCAATAACTAAAGAGCATTACACTTACACTTACAGATAGTTGAAAAGGCATGTAAATATCTGCGGGGCACGCAGATACTTAAGAAGCTCAATCATAGTTCAGTGTCTGTTTCCTAACATTTCGAGAGCGAATCTGTTCTGCATCGATAAGACTCCTTCATCTTCTTGAAGTGCATCTTGATTTGGCCAATCGGGAATTGCTCCGGAATAAGGACTTGGATTAGAGAGCCAAGTCGTTCCTCAACATTACAAGCAGCGCCAGGACTAGTGTTAAGACGTCATTCGTTACTTCACAGAATAATAATGATAACATTCATTGGACTATATATGTTATATATCTCCGATCCAGTGAAAGATCACCACCAGGTATGTTAGTCTGATAACTTTTAGCTCACGAGAATTAAATACATTTATTTAAACGTCCATCCTTCTGTTGTTTTGACTTTCTCAATATGTCCTGATGGCAACGTTCTTTAATACAATGTTTCACGATTAAAACTCTTTAAGCGCATGATTTTACTAATTGTATCGTCCTGAAAAACAAGGAAATTTTCAACAAATAAATACTTAAAAGCATTGAGAAAGGGGAGTAATTGTCAATAGTTACAAGCAGAATGTTTCTTACCATGGAAGAAAATTTAGTATTATCACTCGTTGCAGGAGTGGTTAAGGCACATAATTGCGATTGGCGTTTATGAACTTCTCAGCAGTAATACTTGGTTAACAGAGCAGTAGGGGGGAAGTAGAGATCCACAGTTCCTAATCTCCACCTTACGCACCGAAGGCTTCGGTTAAGTCCCGAACCGAGTCTAATGAGTGAGGTAGAACATGAGGACCTGTGACTTACGTTCGATTTCCAGAACAAATCGCCAACATTGGCACAGTCAACGGTATTCCTATCAATCTTATTTAGTGGTCTGTATCCAAGATATTTGTGGTGAAACTGGCAAGGGTGGTGACGTTCATATTGTAGCACCAGACCTTTCCAAGGCATTTGATAGAGTAAACCATAAAATGGTATTAAAAAAGTTGAGTGGATGAAAAGTGACTTGATGCTTAGAAGAATTCTTAAATAATAGAAATAAAGAACCTGTTAAATACCGTAAGTGTAATATCTTGCCGCAGTGTTTTATACTAAACATATTGGACAGTACACAATTGTCAGGTGGTAGGAAGAGTGTCAGATTCTTGGTGGTTTAATTAATACGGTAATTAAGTATCCACCATAAAGTTCAGTTTAACATTTGTTTTTATTTACCAAGAACGCGATACACATTACATGCATTCATACAATCCAGAGATTGCATACAATACTACTAATGCAGTCCTTGGCAGTCTCAAAGTGAATCTGTATAAACTACTACTGTCCATCTGCTGATTTCTTTATATAGGCTCTATCGAAATTTCTAGAACTCTTCAAAAGCTTCCGCCAGATATTTCTCGAACATTAACGATTACTTAAACCATTGAAACATATCAAAAACAATCAGAATTAATACATAATCATTTAACATCATTACAAAATGGTCAGAAATGGAAATTAAAGATACTTAAACACAAAATTATTCACAGAAATCATTTTAAACTGTCGTAAATTGTCCTTTAGACATCGTAAATTGTATTAATACTTGGAATTACCAACATTTAAGCAATTATCTTGCATTATTCTGTTCTTAAACATATTAAATGGTCTTTAAATAATTTCTTTTCATAAAAGAAAGTCTATATACACTGATTTACAGTTAATTGTGAAACAAACATACATGATCATATTTAAGCAAACTTTAGCTCACTACAAATACTTCATAAAATTCAATTCTATTAAAAGTTCAGGTATGAGGGCTGTTACAAGAGGTTTCAAAACTTCTCAGTTATTGGCGATTGTCATGAGAGAATGAATCAGAGAAGTGAATGAGTCATGTTACAAAACTTTGATTTTGCCATTCTCAAATATTCAAATATGTTGGTGTAATATGGGATCCCCATTTAGGATATCAAAAGCAGGAGTTGGAGGAACCTAAAAGGAGGGCAGCTAGATTTATTGTGGACATTATAGCAGAACACAATGAGTAACTCACATGAAAAATAAATTTGATTGGGAATTACTTGAAGAAAGGATGTTGCTGATGAGGCTTGAATGGATATTGGTTGTAGAATTAGAGTAGTACATGGCACTTGATTCCAGACATAATGGAAATATTTTCTCTGAAGGTTTGAAGGATTTGAATAAATCACCAAGGTAAGTAATAAACAGTTTACAAACACTATTAAAAGAATCTAAAATATAATTTGTTAAGTGCAAATGTAAATGGATGTGAAATTTGCTTCCGGAGAATGGAACTAGTGGTCATCAGAAAGGTACTTGCCTCCCATTCTGGAGGACGGAGGTTCGAATCTCCATCCGACAACCCTGAATTCCGTTATCCATGGTTCCCCTAAATCACCAGCAAAGGCCTGGATGGTTACTTAAAAAGTCCATGACCGAATTCCTTCTCGTTCCTTGCATCGTCCTTCCGTGCCTCTAATGACCTCAACAACTGAAGATATAAAACGATAAAAAAGAAAATAGTCATTGAAGCGTACGTTTCATCACAATTAAATTAAATATGATTCAAATATGATTCAGTCGTATAAGGCATAGACAAATTACTTCCCGTTCCTTATTCCAATTGTCTCCCAGCTCTAATATTTTTTATAGACGACGCAGTTAATAAGTAAAGTTAAATCCCTAACTTATATGCAATGCGGTAAGGGCAGACAGGGAATAATACGCTGTTGACGGCACGCCAGACCTGGTGCTCTGTATGTGGAACATGCCACACTGGACACCACTACCTTACACCACCTACCTTGCATACTGGTCTTCATTAAGGCGCTCTAAAGACGGTGTGTGGTGCTTATCATCAGCTATACCTTTTTAGGTTACGGGCTGCTGGTGAAGGGATGGAAATGTTTAAAGTGACACTGATTGTAGATACACGATGTCAAAAATCACAGATGTTAAGGAAATAGATGAAGTTGCTGAAATAATAACTGACTGGGACAGAACTGGGAAAGGAGGAGGTTAATGCCGAAAATGTAAAGCTAGTAATAAGGGTGACAAGTAACTGAAGGAATAAGTGATTATGAATCAGTTCTGATGGATATTAGAGGATTCAGTGAACCAGCAGACAAAATTGAAGGGGGAAATAGGTACAATTATAAAAAGGCACAGATTTCGATCTTGAAGAGATATTTCAGAGAATGTTTCAGCAAAAGAAAGGAAGGCGCAAGTACAGTAGAGTCAAGGTGGGAAGAGTTAAAGGAGATAATAAGAAAGGAGGAAGAAATATTTATTCCAAAACAGCTAATAAAGAGAAGTGGTGAACCTGTGTACAAAAATAGGGAGGTGAGGAGGTCAAAGAAGTTGGTAAAAAGGGAACGTACAGAGTTAAGAAGGGAATATTTAAAACACCGAAACAAGGTCTTAATAATAGCTAAGAAGATGGCTAAAGATGGGTTTATGAAGAGTATTGTCAATGCATGAGGACCATTGACTAATGCATCAAGAAATTTGTATGGCTATGTTAGAAAACTGAGGGGAAGAAAGAGTGTTGAGATGCTTATAGGTGAGGGTGGAGAAGAAATTATTAAGGATTTGAAAAAGGAATCGATTTTAAGTAGCTGGTGTAGTGAGATCATTAGGGACAATGAATCATAAACGGGGGAGGGGGGGGGGGACGAAATAATGGTCTCATAACAAGATAGAAGAAGATCTCCTGAGAGAAAGAAGCGCAGACATTCATCGACGGTATATGACTCAAAACGAAAAATTGTAGAAAGATTGTAAGAAAGAAAGAAAATGGAAATATAATAACAATGTAGAGCCTACTGAGCTTGACTGTAGGTCGTGGGAGATAAGTTCCGAAATTATTATTTTTATTATTTAGACTGTGGGCCTTTTAAAGTAAAGAGTAAATTTCAGCCAAATGCATATACGCTTGTGTATCTATAGTCCGAGTTAGTTTTACGTAATTCAGTAGAATTGAAATTATAAAAGTTTGAATGGAAGCGAAGGCAGTATTTTGTGTGTGAGTTTTATTGTAACAGTATTAGCCCAAAGGAATATTTTTCTTCTTTTTTCTGTCAGTGACAATGTGGAAATTCATAGTAAGATCGTTGTGGATGTGAAATGCGAGAACAAGTGAAGAGAGTGAATATTTCAAGTGGAACTAGTAACGAAGTGAATGTGTATCTATCACCTGCGTATGAGGTATTTGTTTTAATACACAGTTTGGCAAAATTTTCATTCAAAAGAGAAAATTTATCTACAACGATATAGGGTTCAGATGTTAAGATTATGGATCTTGTATGGACATTCTGATATTCACTATTAAGTTGTTCTCGTAAATATGTTTGTATTTGCAGAAGTTCCCCAAGAAAGATATAGAAGAAGGTGAAATGGAATTACGTAACAGTATACGATATGCTAATGTAAAATGTAAGAAGGCTGAACAAATATTGAGCTCAAGAATTCCCGTTTATCCCTTATTTGTCCGTTGGACGATAGTATTTTTGTGTGCATTCGTATTTTTTATAAGCAAATTTCCGTTTTATATGTTAGGCTTATGACGAGTAACATAAATAACAATGCAACTGGATAACCATAACTGGAGGACGATGAAAATCAATAATAAATAAAACAAACCAAAACCTCCAAATTAAGAACTATAGTAATTAATAAATATTAATACCAATTAATATAATATAATTCTTAATTAATATTATCAATAATTAATAACGATTTGAAACGATCATCCTGTTCGGGATGTTCCTATATATTTCAGACCTTCGTGCACGTTGTAATTAGTGGTCATTTATTTATGAAAAATGAATATATTTTGGGCACTCCCTTGATTAAGATTCCAGTGGAGACTAATGCACACAGTTAATTTCCACTCGTATTCGAATGCTGGTGTTACAAATGGAAGAACCTGTTATCCCGTTGAGAATTTTTTTATTGTGAATGAAAAATGGAAAAGGTGGATCGATAATTCTGCTCAGTTGCTCAGTTTGTGTTCTGTGATGGTAATTAGAGTTGCATGTAGATGGATGTGTAACGAAATGAACTGCCGTCTTCACGGTGGTGATGACCGTAATGCTTAAGCGAATGCATGGTAAATGCAATAAAATTCACGTGTCTTCAAGAATTTCAACGATTCAGCGAAATCAAGTAGCGTATAAGTTGTATGGAGCTCACGGACTTGATTGTGAAATAAATCTTAATCGTTCCATTACGTGGAAAATTTTATGTTCGTGTTATTTGAGTAAATTATATTTTCAGTAGATTATAAATCAAAATTCCGTCTGGAAACAAATGTTGATGTTAATGTCACTTTATCCTCATACGTGTTTCGGCCTTATGGTGTGGGGCATCTTCAGTGGCTGTGAATTTGTTTTACATGTGTTTCATTACGTCAATGAAACACATGTAAAACAAATTCACTGCCACTGACGATGCCCCACACCATAAGGGCGAAACGCGTATGGGAATAAAGTAACATTAACATCAACATTTGTTTCCAGACTGAATTTTGATTTATAATCTATTAACCAACAACTGCGGAAGATATTGCAAATATATTTTTAGTCATTACGTGGAAAAGTTAAGGCAAGATACGTTTCAGAAGAATTGTTGCTCCGTCGCCTGACATAAGCCATGATATATATCAATTCTACACACAATATTCACGAAGGCTTGAGCGTACAAGCAACGATAATAATCCAGGAAGAAGGCGATTTTACAGATCGTTAATCCTCTATTCTTTAAATTATATTCCTCTTCGATGTGGGTGAGAGGTAACGCTCTGGCATCGTGTCGTAGAGGATTCGGGTGCCGAACTGCCATCAAAATTTCTGTTTTTCATGATTTTACGAAATTCCTTCAAGTTCCCTGCCTCTCAATCTCATGACCTCAATGTTGACGAGTCGTAAAAACTGGAAATTTCCTTCCTCTACTTTTGAGCCAAGTTACACCAGATACTAATTATAATACTTTCTCTTGAGTTGCTTAATTAATTTAATTTAATTGCAGTAGAGCCTTTGGTAACAGTATGACAAATACTTTAAGCACAGTGAGAGGATTTGTGGTGGACATTTTTTCCTTTACTCATTCTAAACATAGGCTACCTGACGGATTGTACAGTAATGATGGAGAAAACAAGTCAGTATTACCTGCACTTTGCAGAGAACCCGGGTCCGCAGATTCGTATTACTGCGCTCGCCGTGCGCAGTCTCCAAAGTCTTTTGACCTGCTACACAGAGCAACACTCTCGACCGCCGTTATCTCAACTCAAATTAACTCGTGTAATCAGTTCGCGATTATGTAGTTAATAACATTTGCGAATATTGGTTTCAAAAGTAAAATGCGTTTTTCATTACCTTTTTCGAACATTCTTGATCATTATAACTATTACTATACCCAAACAGAGCGTGGTGGGTGAACGGTTAACGTTCTGGCCTCGCATTCTGGAACGCGGATTCGAATCCCCGTCCGGGCATCCAGATTTGGGTTTTCCATGGTTTCCCCAAATCACTCCAGGCGAATACCATGATGCTTCCTTCAAAAAGTCGATGGCCGAATTCCTTCCCGTTCCTTGCCCCCAGACCCATCCCGCCTCTAAGAAAAAAAAATAATAAAATAATTCTTAAGTCTATAATAATCGTAATTAGAATAAGTGACTATTTTTCGTTTGTTAATACTGCACATCTAGCACCGACCATCAGATGATATGTAAGAAAGTAATTTCTATCACTGGACCTTCAATGTCTTTATGAAATAATCTTTTCCTAGCAACATTTAATTTAAATTCTCTTTTGTAATTGCAAATCTGTAGAGACTGTAAACAATTCTCCTATCTGTCTGTTGCCTAAGCTTTTATTTTACACTCCTCGGGGAACGACAATAAACCACGTAGCTCCATTTTGGCCTCCTGTGAAACCCTCCACCGCTTAGCCCGTAGCTTTCTTCCTCTTGATTCCAGAAGACATTTTGTACTGTTTTCTCTTGTCAGACAATTTAATGACGGAAACAAATATTCACATGCCGTTGTGTGTTCTGTACATTATTTTAACTGTGACAAATAATATGAATGAAAGGCTTGGCTCGGAACCCCCCCCCCCCTCCCCACATAGCTCGCAATAGCTTTCCAGCAATCCCTACCTCCCTCCTCTCCCCCCCCCCCAGACTGAGTCACGTAGTTTATTGGCGCTCCATAGCCAATTGTTGTGTTTTAAGTAAGCACATTCCTAGTAATGTAGAGAATCAGAATTCTCCTTTGTATAACTATAGCTGAATGCGGTACAACTACACAATGTTCCTTTACACCCTATAATAAAACTGGTTGCTTAGAGATTAGTATTTCACAAGATGCTTACCGCACGAACTTTATTTGAAACAGACAGAGTTATTTTAGGGAGCTAACAATATAATATGTGGTGATATTATTATTTTTATTGTGATGGAGCATACACCTGGTATTCTCGTAGTTTTCATTGGTGCTATCGTTCTCATTTAATGGTTTTTAATATTTATGTTTAATCTTAAATTGTTTAAGAGCAAAACAGCCACCCACCTCCTTTTTCACTTTACGAACTTTAATTTTAAATTCTTTTAGTGTTTCTGGTTAATACCTCATCATTTCCCTTGGTAATTTATTCCAATCCCATACCTACAAAAGAAAATTTTTCCACTCCCTTATGCCTGAATTCAAGTGCTAGCTTGTGGTCATTATCATCTATTCTTTTCCACGTACTACACTTAATTATTTTCTTCTCCTTCCATGGTTATGTCCAAGTGAGGAGAACGATTGAACTTATTTTTCATATGTGTTTTTCTCCTTTCCCAAAATCTCTTCATCCTCCAACTGAGCTCTTGCTTAAGTTCCTCCATCCAGGCGTTCCTTCTTCTTATTCACTGTTGACAAATTGATGGTTATTGACCATGCTACTAAATCTCCATCTGTCCTGTATGATATCGTCTGTAATTCTGATTTCCTGGAGATACTTTTCGATTTCAAATAATTAGGTGTTTTTCATTTTCATTGAAACAGCCACATTTAGTTAGTCTGTTGTAATTCATTCCGATAATATGACCTCAGAAATTAATTCATCTTTTCCTGAAAGTGTCTGAAATTAATGCTGATGTAGTTCATGTGATTTCTTCTTCATCCAAGTTCCTTCTGTACAACTGCACCAAAAATTTTCCTTTCTTGCGTTTCAATATCTTTCATCCGTGATCTACCTCCAATACCCAGAGTTTCAGATGCGCATAATGCCTATGGTTTGATTGCAGTGCCTTAACTTTGAATTTCGGGATATTGACTCCTTGCTGTATCATCAGTTCAGGCTGATTCTGTAAGGTTTTTGATTCAGTACTGGAGGTTGAATAATTTCTCCTAGATATCTGAATTAAGTTGCTTGAGAGATAGTACGAAATCGCGTTATCATAGGTTGTCCATCATGGTACCACGAGGATTCTTCCATATAATGGATTTTAGCATACGAAATTTGGAGACTAGTTTTCGCTGAAATTTCACGGAGTGTTTCGAGGGAGTAGATTGCCTTTTGCTTGTTGTTGGAGAAAATTTCTAGATCATCTGCGAAGGTAAAGTTTATTTTTGTACAGCCTTTCAATGGTTATTTCTTTATTCCAAGTTTTGATTACTTTATCCAGAACAAGTTTGAACTCCTGTTCTGATTCCAAAAAGTTTAGATACTTTGCGTAAGAACTTAACTTTCGAGGTAGTATGCGCTAATGTCTATTTGATTAATTCTCTTGTCTTCCTGTCTAATTTTGATTCTACTAGTATATTAAAAAGTGTTTGGCTGTCATTTCAATCATAAACTATGTTTGAAATCTTTAAAGGTGATCACTATTTGTCAGTATTATCCTATTAGAATACGGCGTGTATACAACAAACCAGAGAACAATAGTTGGTCTCTAAGTGCCTCAAATGAACTCGAGATTTATGGGGGTAGATACAGCTAACACATACAAATATTTGTAGAAATTGAAATTTCATTTTCTCCAAATCTATTTAAATTTGAGAGTTGAAATTTAATAGATACATAGAAGTGTTATAGTTATATATAAAAATTGATTTTTAAAATAAAAATATCTTAATATAAACAATATATTAATATACCATCCAAATTGACAATTAATGTTGTTATTAATACAGAAAGTACGATAATTGAAATTTTGAAGAAATATTTTTTTGAATATGGAGGCAATTAGTTAAACCAGTAATATAACAAATTTAACTCTATTTTTGTTGTTAATATATTTTATCATGAAATTAATTTTTTTTTTTTTTTTTTTTGTTTAAACAGAAATACATATTTTCCATTTGTGGAAAGCTGTGTAAACAATAATGGTAGGGACTGTACTAATTAGTATGTATAACATGTCCTGCAAATTTGAAAAAGTGCATGTGGAAAAAGTTATCTTTAAAATCAATTGATTAATTGCTGTTATGAGATACTTAAGGTTAAACATTTGGATCACCTTCAAGTGCAGTAATATTTAAATGACTGTCAATCGTGCAGGGCTTTGCTTAATCTCTCATAATTACCACACTGTCAGAGATATTGAAATAATTTTTTTCACTAACATGAAGTCAGAAGTGAAAACTAATTTTTTGAATCGAAAGAAAAAAATTTTTTTTTTGAAGACTGATAACTGTGTCCTAAAAACAAATGGTAATTCAAGACAGTACGCGATCATTATTAAAATTAAAGTTCCAATGTAAGTAGTTACATCGTTTGAGAACATCTCTCCATATCCGTGGGGCAAAATTCATTAGGAGCGGTGAAATCAATCTTTCTTGTGCTTGAAAGTTATTAACTAAAACGGTAAATGATGTATGATTTCCTTCAATTTTATGTTTTATTGGTTGTTTTTGCTGAGGGGTGTCCATTATTTACGTGAGGTGCTTTTCGGAATTCCGCACCCCTCCTCCCCTCACCCACCGTGGTGAGATTTCGTGAGATCTGGTTGGACTCCCCTCCCCCCTCGCTGTAGTGTTGGGTGATCTTGAGATATCCTCCCCCCCCCCCCCTTACTAACTGACGACCTCTTAGGTTTTGGAGACTTTTGACGTGAGATTTCTGTCGACAAACCCCCCCCCCCCTCCTATTTTGGTGAGACTTGTTGAGATTTTTCCGGACCTCCCTCCCCCATTTCACCTCACGTAATTAATGGATGTCCTCTTACTTATATTCTTCCTCTAAAAGGAATTTTACATTTAAGTTGTACTTCTCGTTGATTCTTTGCAATAGAAGGATAGAGTAGATGACAACTTACAATCAGACTTCTTCTACACGCTATACACTGAACTATTCTTCAAGCAATAAATTTTTATCTTGAAACACTACTGTCTACATGTAAAAAAACCTTTTCCCTTTTATTTCAAGCCAGTTGATTCAGCAATAATTCCCTTCACTTATACGTGGGCTCTGGGTCAATACATCGGAACCTTCAAGAAATCTTCCCGTCTGAAATTTGATACACACGATCTTTAGGCGCTACTACTTCAGAAAAACTGCAGGAAGAAGATACCAAATATATAGAATGTAGTAAAATCACTCTTAAAGTGGATATATGTTATTACGCAAGAAATACATGTAAATACCTGTTGATGTTTATTTCAAGTATTTCTTATTCTTCTTTCCTGAGTAAGACTGAATGCTTAAGGCCTGATTTAAATTACGTGTCATGTCTTAGGACTCTTAATGATCAAGGCAAGAATTTTAACCGCAAAATCTTTAGCCAAATTTCATTTAATTTCTGCAAGTTTTCAAAAAAAGGATTTCAGTGTAAACGCGGGAACAGTATGACTCCTCAGAAGAAGTCGAATATTAAAAACCGTATATTACAAATTTATTGAATCTACTTCGAAAAGCAACGAAACGATATTGGCCGCGTAGAGGCATGTTTTTCCTATACTAAGGACAGCCAGCAGGTTTGGTACTCGTCTAGGACATCTATGTTTTATGACAATTTGTTGCTATTATTCGATATTTGCGCCATTTACAAATTTATATTTACCAGTATCATTAGACTGAACTTTCGATTTTTTGTGAATTCGGTATTTAAATTTTGCTCCCCGGATTCCATTTTAATTGTTGTGGATTCTTTGCTATTCATCTTGTCTTGGCTAATTTGCACCATGGAGGAAAGAAATACAGGGAGACGACGCAACAGACCTTCACCACGCATTGAAGTGACGCCGGGCGGAGGAGGAGTGGGGGGGGGGGGGCTAGGTCGCATCCATACAGACACGAGGTATATGTACAAAAACCTCAAGGGGACTCTACGATAAACGTAACGCCGCAATCTGCTGATGGATTATTATGTAACTGGATGAGACGAATAAAAATGAAGAATAAAATTTTTTGATATCCTGCTTAGTTTTCGAGATATTCCGTCTCAAATGTGAGATGTTTTTGGTTGAAATTCAGAAGAAAAAAATGGTAAAAGTCAAATTTGACTATGGATTCTTATTTAAAAAGACGAGACAAATAAAAAATGAAGAATAAAAATTTTCGGTATCTCACCTAATTCTTGAAATATACTGTCTCAAAAGTAAGGTATCTTGAGTTGAAATGCAGAAGAAAAATTTCGCAAAAGTCAAATTTGATGATGGATTCTTCTGTAACACGACGAAAAAAAAATCGAGGATAAAGAACAAAAATTTTCTATATGTTGCTTAGATTGCGGGATATACTGTCTCCAAATTGAGGGGATTGGGTTGGGACGTGGCCTGGACCAAAAATTAATTCTGCCAAAGCCACAATGAATTTAATTTAATTTAATTTAATTTAATTGCAATGGAGCACACGCTCCGGTGGCAATTTCCCTATACACCCAACTTCCCCCTATCCTTCACTTACCTACATTTGCCCTCTGTGGACATGCAGAATGGATATTTCAGTTTTATTACCACCACTTGTGGTTAGGTTGAAATGCGGCCTAGACCAGAATAAAAATAGTTATCTTATTACCATACATCGTAAGCTTAATTGGGAATAGCTGGAAGTAGTTAGCATCCTGATACACGTTTTGTCACTAACGTGGTTCTCATGAAATTACTAACAATATTAGATAAATTCGTTGTCCCTTATGCAACACAAGATGGCATTATAAAACACTTATACACATTAGAAAATGAAATAATCACAGCATGCGCTCCATTGCAATTAAATAAAAATAAATGTGAGCTTTGCATTTGTATGGATTTGCAATATGGCCGCAGCCGCCACCGCGCATGCGCAGTATTATCCGAGAGTTTAGATTTAACGTCATTTCTCCTCCATATATTTCCTTCCTCCATGATTTACACGTACTTTGCATATCTTTGATTATTTATTTCTTGTTTTCTGAACGTGCTGAAGAGACGTTGCAACAACGCACAAAACAGTCGGTTAGTTGAGAGAGCAAAATTGTACGAAAATTGTTACAGCCTCAAATTCTAACAATAGTATGCAGCAAAACAATTAATGTTTTCAGACACACACATTTAAGTCAGTAGTGGTGCTCGAAAATTTTAGCCTCAAAATTACACAACTGACGAAGAGAACAATATAAAAGAAGCTAGCAAAAAAAAAAAAAAAAAAAAAAAAAAAAAAAAAAAAAAAAAAAAAAAAAAAAAAAAAAAATTACACGATTGGCGGCCGGACGTGGGGTTCCTAACTTATTTAGAAAAAATAAAGTAAGTTTATCTTTCGAAGAGGAAAATTTAAAGGTATAATATGAAAAAAAGCATTTGGAAATTTAGATATTTATTGTCTTTAATACAAATTTTTTCGCGCTTACGGGACTAGCTATTAATTTTTTGTTTCATTTCATAGTGTTATACTAGCTGGTTCCACATTCTAAAACTAGAGTTATAAATAAATGAACAACTCTTTTTTAATTAAATTTAAGTACGCTCTATTTCTCTCTTCCCACAGTTTGTATTCGTTTCGTTATCTCATAAGCGCTAATATGTCGTTTGGAAATTAATAATTCCTTGAGTTGTATTTCCAGAAATAAAGTATTTCCGCATACCTTATGTTTAGATTAAAAGTATACCAACCAAATGTTAAAGTATGGTTTGCAACCCTACTCCTCTGACCATTGCACCACAACTTCATATTAAAATAGTCCTACAATTTATTCAACGAAAGATTAAGATTATGAAAATATCGGTATGACTGACTTACCTGTCTAGTCCCAGCTGACAGTTAAACTCACATCACATAGTATACGTAAAGAATTTATATTGAGGATCCCTTCTTATACACTTACATGTTTTCTTCCACAAGTATTTACATTTTTGTAATTGCTCAGATTTCTTCAATTTTTCTTCCTTTGGGGTTACTGGTGTATGACCTATCACTGTAGCAAACAGAATATGGTTTACTTGCCTTTTAAAAATGTAAAAGAAAAATAATGAAGTTGAATACTCCAACCTCAAAACGACGAGAAACAGAAGAAACTACGAATTCTCCGCTGCCATCAACAGCTCCGTTCAGAAATAAGGGCTGTCGAACACGAGTCGACGCGAATACAATAATGCGGATTGTGCGCTGTTGCTGCCTCGGCTCCGAAGCGGTTAAGTACACAGATCAAAGGACGCGGGCGGGCAAAAAAATCCCTGGCAGATAGTCACTTTTTCTTGCACAAAGTTACAAAATTATGGAATTAACATAAGATCGTTCCGTTTCAAGTACTGAGTACCTTACTAGAAATAAAGTAATTCGCATAATTTATTGGTAGGAAAAAGTGTAAAGTAACCAAAAATAAAGTGCGATACTTTATTGTAAAGTGTGGTTGGCAAATATAGCAGACACAACTTCATTAAAGTGTATTTTTAGTAGACCTAATTATTGTATATTTTATGTTTGCTGAATCTGACCTGCACGGATATTTAGCAAATCACCTGGAAGAATGAGCCATAAGAATCTGATCTCAGACGAAATGATAGTGTGAAAGTTTCATATAAAAGAGATTGACACAAATTCCTAACTGATGAACAATGTTACACTGAAATTTTAACATCAAAGGTTTCACAGAATAGGAGGAAGCCGGGATATATAAAATAGAAAACCCAACTAGTGACGAGAAAGGTTCTTCCGTGTCATTTGGGTAATTTTGCTGCTTGTGGTTGGTAATATGGTTAAAGCTTGGGAAAAAACAATTATTCAATATAAATTTAAACAAGATGTAAGATGTTGCCTTTCAGTACCAATCATCATTTTTGAAATTTGAGACAAAGGCTATACGTATTATATTAATAATAATGCATAGGGCATTATTGGGTGGGGTATCCCCGAAATGTTCGGTCGTCGTTTGACAGTTTTTACACGGTAATCTTACCGGGTAAAGCGGACCTACAGTCTATTGTGGACTGCGAACCACGCAAGCTGTGCCAGTGGTAAAGGTAGGGTTAAGGACTTTTCAAAATCCCTTGAGAAAAAGGGATTCGAACCCGGGACCATTAGATTTACAGACAGACGACTTAACCATTGAGCCAGCAGATTTCTCAACGCCACAGATGAATGTGAGCTTATCAGTTTGCAAAATTCCCCAACGGCTGGGATAGAATTAAAATGTAGTACTTGAAGCTTTCATTAACTGTATCAGTCTTTTGATTAATGGAATAGAGACCTTGATCTTAAATATCGCTTGCTTAAGACATTAATTGATGTTCACCTTCAAAGTTTATCTTATCGAATGTTTTGATCAAACAACACTTCGAGACTGCAGAGGCTGAAATAATGTTGCGCAATTAGGCAATATTAAAAACCTATTTCCATTAGAAAAAAGTAATAACATTTTTTGCACCATAAAATATTTGTCAGAGACATTTAATAAAGAACAAAACAGTATTCGTAAAAAAAAGACCTTTCCTAAAGTTTACATTCGTACCTGCAGATATTTATTGGTATGAAGTGGATAACTGATACATTCGAGAAAAAAAAAATATGTAAGTCTCTGAAATGAAGGATTTTTTCCTTGTACGGTACTCAAAGTTAGTTGATCCGCAATTTGTCTTTGAATTAATATCAGAAAATACGATATTACAGCAAATTTTTTACTGGGAAAAAGAAATATCCATTCCCTAAATAAATAATGGTAGTGAAATATCCGTTGAAGTTAAATTTCACTGTTTGCTACTTAGAAAAAAGAAATAATTTGGTTAAATTCAATTTGAAAAAAGAAAATAAAAAAATTAAAATACCTATGAAATAGTATAGACTAAAAACTACAAGGTCGATAACTGAGTAATTCGAAATTCATAAATTTTATCAACCGACTTACGACATCGTTACTCTGTACCATTTATATGAGCTATCGTTAAAAGTCACATCTTCGGCAGACTTAGTAAAGAAATTTTTTTCAGGCATAGAAGAATAATTGCTCCTCCTTCTTAACATTACAGCCAAAGTTTATTTTTTCTCCACGGAGCTTGTACCCATGCACTCAAATGAAAACAAAAGATACCTGTATAGCAAACATAACAACACTGTTTTTATCACGTGATGCCATTATTATTTTTTTTACTTTATTTTACGTATCACTTATTTGATGTATGATTCAACTATCTATCCTGTGTATCACCTTACGCACAAATAGAATATACAGTATTTAATACAGTACAACAGCAGTCATAAACACTCTCACATGTATATCTCCAGCAGTAATGGGCTACACAGAACAGATGACATAAGATTGATACAACACTTCAATGTTTAAAACCTCACAGAATTTCTACTTGATTTGAACCGCTGATCCTTGCAATGGTGGATTAGTGTTTTAGAATCCAGGATCTATAATTTCTGCTATCCACTTCTAAAACTAAAACAATCTTTCGTTAGTTTCACGATCATACGTCAATGATTTAACAGATGGACTCACTTATACTGGGAATAGAGTTGTATATCGAAATGTAACCAAGCGGATTTCTTATATTTATTTGGTTCAGATCTATCGGTGGGAAATATCCGAAACATACGACCTAACCGTCACAGTACATGCAAGTGTCAAAGACATGTCATACCCAGACAAATATTCAGACAAGACCGATATCGTGCATTATCGTATGGAAGCTTTAAACACAAATGCCAAAAATGCAGTGGGACCATAGATCCAGCTTGTTGGTCCCTTTTACTTGACTGGGCACCGTTATGTTCAGCCACCTGATGATATTATTTGTCATCCATTACAAACTTCACGTATTAAGATGAAGGGGTAAAGTTAATGCATGATAATGCACTTTGTCACCAAACTCCCCGATTGTCTGCTATTTACCCTCAAGTAAAATGTTCCAGTTATCCGGGATAGTGGTGTTGGTGGCATATGAGAAACCATGAACGAGTACCGCCTGTTATAGCTCAGTAAACTCGATCATAACCCTTTTCGGTGTTTATCGAACTAATCAATGTTACTGAGTCATAAGAGAGCGTGCATAAACCACGTAGCTCCATTTTGGCTTCCTGTGAACCCCCCCCCCCCCTCCCACGTAGCACGTAGCTTTTTCCATATTGATTCCAGAAGACATTTTGTACTGTTTTCTCTTGTCAGAATAACGTAAATTATATCCGGGGATAATTAAGTGACGGAAATAAATATTTACATGCTTCTGAATGTTCTGTATTTCATTTTAACTGTGATAAATAATGTGAAAGAAGCTACGTGACCTGGCTCTGAATCCCCCCCCTTTCGTAGCCCAACGTAGTTTTCCAGCCAACCCCTCCCCTCTAGACAGAGCCACGTAGTTTATACACAATCCGTAACTAGT
Source organism: Vandiemenella viatica (assembly GCA_031002005.1). Lineage (NCBI taxonomy): Eukaryota > Metazoa > Arthropoda > Insecta > Orthoptera > Morabidae > Vandiemenella > Vandiemenella viatica. The sequence goes on from JARYHS010009186.1 coordinate 232,834,783, forward strand.
AGTACTGGTACAGGATTTCTCATAACTGATCAATTAATTACCCTAGGTACATGGAGCACTTGCTAGTCTGGTAAATAGCGGTCAAACTGGGAGTTCGGTGGCATGGTGCATTATCATGCTGGAACTCCCCTTTTTTATCTGCATACGTCTGTAAAGTACAAAAAATAATGAACAAGCGGCTGAGCTTAGAGGTGCCACGTCATATAGGCCCACCTCATTAGGCAGCGTTTATAAACCACGTAACTCCATCTTGACCTCCTGTGAACCCCCCTCCCCCCACATACCCGACGTAGCTTTTGCCTCTGGCCCCACCCCCCGCTTCTCGTACACTGCGTAGTTTTTTTCCCTTTTGATTCCAGAAAACATTTTGTACTGTTTTCTCTCGTCAGACTATTGTAAATTACATAAGGAGATAATTAAATGAAGGAAATAAATATTCACATGCTGTTGTGTGTTCTGTACCTCATTTTAACTGTGAAAAATAATATGAATACAAAGCTACGTGGCCTGGCTCGGAACCTCCAAACCCCCTCCCCCCTTCTCACGTAGCACAGCTTAGCCTTCCAACCAACCCTCTCCCCCGCCCCCCCCCCCCCCCGATCCCGAGTCACGTAGTTTATGGAAGATCCCTTATGGAGCAACCATCTATTAGCTGACAAGGTGAGTTTGCGGTATCATGGGTTTTTGGCGTTTGTGCTTAATGTTCCTACATAAAACTACGCGATACCTTTGTGGATAAGCCATGTCTTTGACCCTTGCTTGTCTGGTAACAGGTAGGTCCTAAGTTGCGGATATTTCCCACCGATCGATCAGAGCAGAGGGGGTGTACGAAATCGGATTGACAGACTTTCAAAGACACAGCTCGATTCCAAGTTCACATGATTCAATCTGTTAACATTCTTAAGTTTGACCTCGAGACTAACAAAAGTTTGTTTTAGGAATAGAAAAAGATGGCTGAAATTTTAGTACCTGGTTATAGCTCCCCCTTCCAGCAGTCTGATACTATAATCCCCCGCTGCAAGATACACCGATTGAAATTAAGTCAAAATGCTGTGAGGTATTAAGTGTTGACTGTAAGTTTTATGTTGTGGAAACCATTACTATTTGAGGAAAAAAAAATTAACTACATAAAATGACTGTCCAACGTTTTGAGTTTGTGTTTCCGTATGTTGGTTCTTCGATAGCTGTATTTGCTATACGTACATAAAGGGATAAACAAGATACATAGCTAAATCATAGACAGTAAGATTTAAAATCAGTTGAGTACTACTTACAAAAAATGACAACTGTATCGTATTATATAAACAATATGGGTATGTTAGCCACAGGGGTGGATCCAGGATTTCGGGCAAAAGGGTAGTATTTATAGTCTCCTATGGCCTCGAATCCGTAGAGAAAAAAAAAAAAAAAAATGAGCCCCGTAGCTTCCCCCATGGATCCGCCCCTGGTTGGCCATCCTATTCTTTGTTGCTTTCATTCTTGCGCAAAAATACAAGCCACGTGAAAAAAAAAATAAAGTTTGGCTATAATGTTGTTTAAGGAGAAGGATCTGTTATCGTTGTATGCATGCGAAAACTTTCTTTACTAAATCGATCAAAGATATTACATATCAACATAATAGAACAGATTTTAGGTCAGGTAGATAGTATAATGACGTCTGGTACAATGATAATTATTTTTTTCTCGGCTGAGATAGGAGAACCTCAATCTCTGACCATGTTTTTCCTGTAAAAATGCGTATAATGGTTGTTCGTTAGGCTGCCAGCTACACAACTTGTGAAATCACGGTTATGGTTAGTTCACATCAATGTTTGACCTTTATTTCCTCTCTAAGACAGAAGATTATAGGCCAATGAATTATTGTTGCACTATTTGCGCTGGGAAGTTGGAGAAGTTGGAATGAGCGCTAAGGTGTACACTCGGGGGCGGTCAGTTGTCTGTGATTAAAAGCGTTGGCAATTGATATTATGGCCGGGGTTAAGATTAAATTGTGTTTCTCTGCTGAATATGGCAGACACCGATAAGTCTGTCAGTGGTATCACAGTGATCATGAGATGTGGAAGCCACAAGCCTACTGAAGAAAAGGGAACCGCGGCACTTCAGTGCCTCAATAATTGGATTGTCTCGCAGGAAATGGCAATCTCTGCATCAGAGACGCGAGAAAGGTTTGCGGGAACAAGCAACAGGACTCGCTTCTGAAGGAATTAGAGTTGTCCTCGACGAAACCTGGTCCCTCCTGGCCCACATAAAAATAACTCAAGACAAACTCAAGAGAGCAACGGCAAGGATGATCAGTCACCCGAAAAGATTGGGGCTTAAAAAAGAAGTTAGTACAACTCAAGTAAATGTAGAGTTGCCAGATGGCCAGTAAATCCGGGACTGTTCCGTGTCCAGTAATTATCTACATCTAAATCCATACTCTGCGATTCATAAACATTGTGGGTGGCAGAAGGTGCTAAGCACCAGGGGCGTAGTAGCTACTATGGGGTTGGCGGTGCAGTGCACCGGGGCCCCTACGCTCATGAGGACCCCACAAGCATACCTCTGGGGATCTCGCTGCCCTAAGCACAACTCAAGGGGCCCCATCCTCAGCTAAGGGGGCCCCTACCAGCAACACAAAGCAAAAAAAAAGGTCGCCCATCTGGCCTGAGGGCCCAAAATAAATTGTTTGTACCGGGGCCCTTGTTGACCTAGCTACGCTACTGCTAAGCACCAATCTTAATTCTGAGCATTTCAATCCCAAACAGCACGAGGAGAGAAAGAATACATAAAAGCATCAGTATGGCATCTTATTTCTCGAATCTTATCCCTCCGTTCATTGCGACACAAATAGGTTGGCGGAAGAAGTATCTCACTGCACTCGTAGGTCATAGAATTTCGCATATTCTCCAATAAATTCAAACGCAAATGATGTCGTCTGTCTTCTAACGATCCCAGCCCAATCTATGTATCAATTCTGTGACGCTACCATAAGGGCTGTAGCAACCAGCCACGAATCGAGCAGCTCTTTTCTGTACCCTCTCCACTGAGTCAATCAGGCCCTTGCGATACGGATCCCAAACTCAACAAAAGTAATCCAGATGCGGACTCACTAGTGTTATATTCGCTATTTCCTTTGTATGAGCATTACAATTCCTCAGAATACGACCTATGAATCGTAATTTAGAATTAGCTTTGCCTACGACGGAAGTTATGTGCAAGTTCCATATCATATTGCTTTGTACTATCACCACCAGATACTTCAGGAAACCAACCGTGTCAACAACTGAATTGTTTACCTTATACTCGTGAGCAAACTGATTATTTTTGTTACTTATTCACATTGTCTTGAACCTTTTGCAACTAAGTATAAGCTTCCATTGACATTACTGTCCCGGAATTTCCGTATACTAGTTTAAAAAAAAAAAAAAACTCATTACGCCACGGTGGCCAAAAGGTCAAGCCAAGCATTCCGTGCTCGCAGCGAGGGGGATGGAATTTGCAAAAATTATGAGCTTTTGTCTCTTAGATCAAAAGAATTGAAATTGACTGGAAAATACTCTTTGAATTTCCTGGGATTTTGAAAATGCAATTAATATGATTATCTTTATACAGAATTCACATATCTGAAAGGTGTTTTTCAGGTCCTTCCAAAGGCTTGCCAAACGATAAAATCTGGGCCAGTTGCCTTAGAACAAACGTTTCTCATAATTTTGTAAATTTAAAGAGAATAGTTGTTTTTGTTCCAAAAAGCAATGCCTTTTGCGAGAGAAGTTTTAACCAGTTGAACAATTTATGAACAAGAGATGGAAACAGAATGTCCATGGATTTGAAAAAGGCTGAACTGTAAACTCAATATTTTTTGAAGACTCCTTCTCAGAAATTTTATTACTTTTGCAAAGCAGTAAAGGAGAAAAACATGTGAAAGTAGCAAAATCTAATGACAAATATTTTAAAACAATTACTTGATTAAGATTGATTTTGTTTGATGTTGATTTTGATTTAGCCAAAGATAGATGTTCAATTTTTGTTTATTTGTTGATAATATCTTATGTTGATTATTTACCTAAGTTTAATTAATTAGCCTATCAAAAGTGTTCAATTTTTGTTTAAGTTTAATATTTCAGAGGTTTTGACTGATGTTACCCGAATGTTGGTTTTCTACCAAAGTATAAAAAATCCTAAAAGAGGTGCTAGATTTGTGTTTTAAATTTAGTATTTTCCTTTTTGGTTCATAATACCTGATGTTGATTTCCAACTAGAGTTAAATTTTTAAACCTAAAAGAGGTGTTATATGTATGTTAGATAGCACATTTTTTACCTAAAATACATTATTAATTTTCATTTTTGGTTCACTCTTTAAAAATACCACTAAAATACTTTTTAATCCCAGAAATTTCCAAGAAATTGTAAGTCTGTTTCTGGCAACCCTATCTGCGTGCCAGCAGCGACGCACTGTGCCTCGGTTGAGGCTCAAAAGGTGCCTGCAGGATGAATTCAAACGACGTACTCCAGGTAATACTATGGATCTGGATGTCACCTAGGCAGCACTGAAATTCCACAACAAACGCGCGAGCGAGTTGCAAGTTGAAGAATACAGTATTCCAAGAACGCTTCGAGCAATCTTGGTAGTTTCGCCAATGCGAGCTATAATGATATTAGTCGCCAGATGTGAGCTACCAGTAATCCCCCACCTGTCATAGCCATCGCCAAAGATTATTACATAAATATATCAACACTACGTTACCCCGTTTACTGAACAAATTACAATATGTGGAAACCCAATAATACAATTATTGCAGATGTTTATAGTTGTAAAATGCACAATAATGCTATACTAATAATAAAAATAGTAAATTAATAATAAAATGACTGAGGTTAGTGATATTGTTACAACGTACATAGAACGGGGCAAAAGATAATCCGTTGCATGGCTGCGTCGTGGAACAAAAATGCTGACCGACTGATTAAATGAAAACTGGCAGCAGAGATGATCGAACAGTAATTCTGGCAGGCACAATTATGCATGGATAATCCAAGTAATCTTCTGGACCACAGGATGGAGGAGTGGGACAGATGCAACCCATCCAGTAACATGTCTACTAAGAGGCCATGACCTTCCACCAACGCAGTCTTGAAGAGAACGACAAGTGTCCTTGGGGGTAATTGAAGATGCAGACCATATAACGAGAAATTGTATCTTACGTGTAAATATTAAAACGAAACTCCCATCAACCTGTACCGCGATGAATGGAATCAAAACGTGACTAAGACGAGTATTTCATCTCCTTCTGTATCTTTGTCAGAGAGCTGCGAAGAACTATTGGCAGAAGGCGGAAGGTTCCCTATGCATGTATGTCTGAAGATGCATGCGAGTGTGGATGTGAGTATAGGAGTTTTCTTAATCGGTAATACGAGAATCGTGACGCCGTGGCAGTGCCTGTGAAGGCACTCGCTAGGGCCGAACGTACACTCTTTGGCAAAAAATTGACTGTTGGTGCCTGAGTCTAAGTCCCTTATTTCACACAATGTGGCATCATTGCCCGTATTCAACTCAGCGCCATCTGTTATTCATTTCCTTAAGTCAAGCCTCGAACAAAGCAGGAAGATTCCGCCCGCCCATTGACGATTATTCTTGGTAGTTCATCTATCATTCCCCACATTTCAGTAAGAAGCTATTGACCGATCTCGAAACAAGTAACGCATTTTCCTGTCCCTGGATTGACTGTAATATTAGGCAAGATATCGCCGAACATACCTCAATCCAACGAAATTCGGTTCCAGCTACACTTTTCTTAAATTCAGATCGTGAAACATATCGTTAAAGTTGTAATTAACAAGATTACAATAAAGCGCAGTAAAAATGAGGTTCAGTTATACATTTTATTCCAAATGATTAGCGTAAAACTATAACCATATTTATTTATATATTGATGTGGCTAATCAATTGCAATAATGCAACACATAATGGGGTGTGTGGTCCGAGAAGTGGGTGTAAATGTTCAAAGATCCAGATTTTTAAGTTCTACAAAACTATTGAAACGATTATAAAGAGATTATTTCGGATAATTGTCTAATGCCAGTTGAATGTAACTGACTTCCGAGGCAGGATAAGGTTGTTTACCCACTGCACGAGCCGTCTGTAAACATGAGCTCCGTTTGCTTGTGGCTAACCATCTAGTCTTGTAAAGGCGTGGTCCTCGGTTCGAGTCTAGGTTTTCCAATTATTTTTTTGCGTTTATTTTAAACAAGTCGAACCTACAACTGCGTTATGCGTAAAATATAACATCGACTCTTACCTGCTTGCGTCAGGACATAACATACTTAAGGAAAGACTCATAACTGAGTGCTTCTTAATAAACTGCACACGTAACTATGAAATCTTTCACAGAGGTAAGACTGAAAGAAATCTTCTTGGGCTTCAACATCGTCGAAATAGTGTTGTGTGGTTACGTTAGGTGGACTATAACGAGTTCGCACCATCGTCAAGGAGACGAAAAACTAAATAATATTACTATACCAATTTCTTATTATGCGTCTGGATTTACGATTCGTCGACTTCTAAGTCGTTAAAGGTGGAAAGGGAATGGAGACAAGAAATGGGAAGGAATTCGGACCATGGGTTTTCGAAGAAATAATCCCGCCATTCACACGAAGTGACTTGGAGAAACGAAGGAAAATCCAAATCTGGATAGCCGGATAGGAATTCAAACCCGCTTCCTCTCGAATGCAGAGCCATAGCGTTAACGCTCAGCCATTAGGTTCAGTTTTTCAATATCTTTCGTATGCCGTCCATAAAATTATTTAAAAAATCTATTGAAAACTTAAAAATCGTAAATTAAAATATATGTGCAGAAGTGAGTTCATCTGATGAGAGCGGGGATATCAAAAAAAATCTCTGAAATTCAAATTTCATTTTCTCTCTCTCTACTCTTTTCGCCCCTCTCTCTCTTTTTTAATGTTTTTGCTGGGGCTTTACGGCTCGTCGACAGCAAGGTCATTAGAGGCGGGATCGGATTGGGACAAGAAACGGACAGGAACTCGGCCATGGCCTTTTCAAGGAAGTATCCGGGCGTTCGCCTGGAGTGACTTGGGGAAACCATGGAAAACCCAGATCTGGATGCCCGGACGGGGATTCACACCCGCGACCTCCCGAATACGAGGCCAGAACGTTAACCGTTCACGCACCACACCCGGTACTTTTTTTTTAATTTTTAGCAGCTAACAAATTCAAAGTGAATATAAGCTCCCTCTTATATGGAAGATATTGTCATATTAATCCCTTTGTTTAATGAAGTAGTATCAAAACAAAAATGACGAGCAAAATTGATCGGTTTGCTAGTAACCAAATAGGTAACCATTTCAGTCTTTTCGTAGAAATGTTAAAAAAAAGAATCCAATTCACATTCTACTTGAGCAAAGACCTCAAACCGGATGCTAAACTACAGAAATTTGCAGTCTCAATAAAATGTGGTAAAATAAAAAATTTCAATGTAGTTATGATGTAATTCTCTATAATATTTTCTCATTTTTTTCAAGTATGTCTTTCAATAAAGATTAAGAGGTAGTTGGAATGAAATTATCACGCTGAGCAATAACATAGCTAATTGTTACAAAATTTTATAAATCGGCAGTACTACTCTCCGCAGCTAGAGTGTAATTCTAAAATATCGTAGTGTTTACAAAGCGTATAATACTGGTTTCCTTGTTTCTTGCCACACTGACATTCCCGCACTGAATTTCAGTTTTATGCCTCAGTTTTCCTCCTACAATGTTGGGAAGGAGTGAAGAGTTTGGTCGGCAAGGATTTGGTATGAAAGTCGACATAAATGATAAGATACACTCGAGTCTAATGAAAAATAATGTATTTTTCTTGTTCACTCATAGGGGATTATGAGTTCTTAGACGGCGGTGGCCTCGATGATCCAGGAGCGGAGGGTAGCGACGCTGGTGTAGACGCCGGGGTAGCCGGCCTCTGCGCAGCCCTGACCATAGGAGACGATGCCGACCTGGCTGGAGCCAGACACCAGAGGACCGCCGCTGTCTCCAGAGCACGAGTCTCGGCCGCCGCCAGTCACTCCGGCGCAGATCTGAGTGTTGGTGATTCCTCCATAGAGAGGAGTGTAGGCGGTGTTGCACTCGTCCCAGTTGATGATGTTGACGGTGACTGCGCGCAGCTGCTCCGGGGCGGTGTTTGTGTCCTCGCTGGTGGTTCCCCAGCCACTGACGGTTACCTCCGTGCCGTCTGCGGGGTCGGAGGTGGCCAGTGATATGGCGGCTGTCGTGTCGCTGAAGACGAAGGGGTTGGCCACCTGCAGCACGCCGACATCGTAGTCGAGGCTGCTGTCGTCGAACTCTCCGTGGTAGATGCCAGCGAGCACTGTGTGTACGGTGCCGCCGCTGCTGCTCAGAGACGACCCGGAGCGCAGCGTGATGCCCTCCAGGAAAGTGTCGGCTAGGCAGTGAGCCGCCGTCAGGGCCCAGTCAGAGCTGATGATGGACGCCCCGCACGCCCGCCCTAAGCTGAAACAACAGCACAAGCACTTTGTGAACTAAAAGATATAATCGTTAGAAAGACTTACACGAACAATGACTGTAAACTTGAAACACCAAAGTTACATTGGATGCCCATTGCCTGATGAAAGAATATGTATCTAAACGCAATTTCGTTGATGTTGACAAACTCAAACTAATTTAGCAATGCAAGCTCCATTCTGTATGATCAAATGTCTGTTTATTTCCACGAAATATGTAGAAGTTGGGGACCATTCAAGTTCTCCCCTAGATGATTATGGGAACGCATTTCATAATCACAATCAAGTCCACAGTTTAGGAACTTGCTACAGACATACCGTCACCATTTCAGTATTGCGGGGCACAATGAGTGAGGATTAAATATTGGATTGAACTATGGTAGTAATGATGAACATGTAATAATATTAAATATTACTATAGAATTTACATCTGGCTTGAAACAAAGAGAGACGCAATATTCGTTTTCAATATGATTTTTTTTACAAATGCCAGTGTGTAAAACTGTGTCCTCGCATTCGAATGCATTAGTGTTCAATCCGCATATAGCAATCATTATTTCTGTTTTCAATGGATTCCGGAATCACTCCAGCGAAAGCCGGAATGGTTTCTTAAGAAGAGCATTATCAAATTACTTCCGTTCATATTCCCCAATCTTCTCCAATGATTAATGGCCTACGAGGAGAAAGGCCATACGACAAGTTTTGGCATTAGCATCTGAACTTACTGACAATAATCAAATTTCGTGTACTGGTCAGTAACAGAATTTAACTTGGCCCTACAATCCAGTTAATTCTACATGGTAAAACATAAAATCAATTTTATACTGAAACTAATTACAGAGCTTCCTAGCATCCTTGTCAGGATGTAAGCACAGTGTTGCTACAGTTATAGGTGAGTGTAAACAACAAAGTAGCCCTGGATTTAAATTGTTACCCAATCCAATAAATCGCTTTGAACAATGGACTATAAGAATGCTCCCAAAACGTGAATTATTAGCAACAGTTAAAATCTGCAATTTAAACTTGTTAGGTATCAATGAAATTTTAGTTTGAGTGAGACATGTTAATCAGAATGTCTCTACACGTTGTTTAAATTTAATTTGAAAGCATTATTTCTGTTAAGATTCTGAGCCACGGGACTTATACTTGCTTTAATCTGTATTGCAGTGTTTAATTATATACTCACATGAGTCCCTCGAATCGGAAGTACAGCTGGTAGGGGTACTGTGTGATGTCGACTTCGGTGCCACCGACGATCCTCCCGCCCAGGCGGGGTCGCCTGATTGAGCGGGGAGCAGGCGCAACGCCTGCCGAGCAGACGGCAGCGGCCAACAGGACAATCAGCAGAGAGCGAAACATCTCGAAGTCTGACACGGACAGCCGCGAGCCCCCATTATATAGTGGCGAGCGAGGTCAACTGGATCAGATGCTTCACGAAATTCGAATTATTTGATATATCTCTCAAATGACTCAACCTATTCATCATGCAATCATCTCATCAGTACTATAGATAGGTACGTGATTTTCGGGACGCTTTTTTCTATTGCACCATCCGTTGAAATACAGAACCTCTTCATTATTTTTGTAACACCTTTATGGCGTATACAATTTTCTTATTGGAACAGTCATAATTTAAATCTTCTATCTGAACATAAAATTTGGTATGAAACTCAATAGGGGTTAACACTTTAGGCAAGTTGTAGAGAGATTATCCGAAATCCTTAATTAATTGAAAACGGTGATGTTGAGAGGTACAAGGGAATTGAGATTACTAAATTGCTAAACCTTGGTCAGAATATTCCTTAAGAGTGGTAGAGGTTATGGCACCAACTTGATTGTAATTAAGTAAAGGAGTTAAAAGCTAGTGCAAAAAATGGAAGCTAGATTTGTGAAAAGAGTTTACAGAATATACAAGGCGTATTTGGTGATCAGATTTAATTGGATCTTGGAAGAAGCTATAGAAGCACCCCGTCGAAGTGAAGAGATGACTACGACCAAAAGTTAGAACTTCATTTGATGTGAAAAGGAGTTTGGATGAAAGCCAAAAGCAACATAAAACCAAAATTATTGATGGATAAACATAGGTTGATGATGAAAAAGGTGATAAACAGCGATATTGTACAGTGTATCAGGGGATATTCCTATAAATATTCAGTGTGTGGTAGTGTTGGATATACATCTCCAATGGTTTCATACAGCCGCCTAGGTTCACGGAAGGAGGAAGGCATTTTTCAGGCTGAGAGCTCAGCGCTGGCACAACCACAAAAGCATTGTGCACTGGAAACACTTGTGACAACCAGCACTGCAGCGGTGTGACGATAGGGAAAAGAGGTGATTCAATCTCGAAAAGCCTTCGGTCCCATACCATTGATACGGAGGTTCCAGAGTGTGTTACATCGACAAGGCAAGACTGTTTACATCTGTCACGTGGCATAATTGTTATTGTCGATTGCAGTAGACTACTGTTGTTCATTTAGAAAAATTGAAAAATCATAGTTTCGAGTGGTAGTTAAATACTTTTATTTGAGAGTCTTAAAACAGAAAGAGAGCAAAGCTGAGTTGTATAAAGTTCGTTGCACATGTGCTCCTGCGTCTGAAACTGTTTACAATTGCGTAAATGAGTTTAAACATGGCCGAACATCCACACAAAATAAACAATGTTCCGGATGTCCAGTGGAACTGACTATCCCCGACACCGTTGTCAAAATCCACGATGTGGTTTTAAGCAATCAAAGTGTGTAAAATAGTAGAGGCCTCAGGCATATCGCAAGGTACCAACTATTCAATGTTTTAAAAAAAAATTAGATGTTAAAAAAAGTTCGGCAAGATGGCTGCCGCATTTCATGTCATTGAAAAATAAGGTTGTTTTGACGCTTTTCCGTCCCAACCCTAACTAGTTTCTGCTTAGATACTTTTTTTTTCTTTTCAATGGCTTCGGCAACTAAACCCTAACAGCCAACTCATTGTGAATATCATATCTCTCTCAGTGAATCAGTTTCTCCAGTATATTTAGCTTCTAAGTATGGAAGCGACATTCACATACACAACATTTAAATAACCATGCCCTGGGCCGGATTCGAACCAGCGAACTTCGGCACGCGGGGCAAGTACTCTAGCTCCCTACGCTACCGAGGCCGGCGCATAGATACGTAGCTGTGTATGAAATATGGAAACGTTATTCCAGTCGGTACCTTGCGATATGCCTGAGGCCTCTACTATTTTACACACTTTGATCGCTTAAAACCACATCGTGGATTTTGACAACGGTGTCGGGGATAGTCAGTTCCACTGGACATCCGGAACATTGTTTATTTTGTGTGGATGTTCGGCCATGTTTAAACTCATTTACGCAATTGTAAACAGTTTCAGACGCAGGAGCACATGTACAACGAACTTTATACAACTCAGCTTTGCTCTCTTTCTGTTTTAAGACTCTCAAATAAAAGTATTTAACTACCACTCGAAACTATGATTTTTCAATTTTTCTAAATGAACAACAGTAGTCTACTGCAATCGACAATAACAATTATGCCACGTGACAGATGTAAACAGTCTTGCCTTGTCGATGTAACACACTCTGGAACCTCCGTATCAATGGTATGGGACCGAAGGCTTTTCGAGATTGAATCACCTCTTTTCCCTATCGTCACACCGCTGCAGTGCTGGTTACGTCACAAGTGTTTCCAGTGCACAATGCTTTTGTGGTTGTGCCAGCGCTGAGCTCTCAGCCTGAAAAATGCCTTCCTCCTTCCGTGAACCTAGGCGGCTGTATGAAACCATTGGAGATGTATATCCAACACTACCACACACTGAATATTTATAGGAATATCCCCTGATACACTGTACAATATCGCTGTTTATCACCTTTTTCATCATCAACCTATGTTTATCCATCAATAATTTTGGTTTTATGTTGCTTTTGGCTTTCATCCAAACTCCTTTTCACATCAAATGAAGTTCTAACTTTTGGTCGTAGTCATCTCTTCACTTCGACGGGGTGCTTCTATAGCTTCTTCCAAGATCCAATTAAATCTGATCACCAAATACGCCTTGTATATTCTGTAAACTCTTTTCACAAATCTAGCTTCCATTTTTTGCACTAGCTTTTAACTCCTTTACTTAATTACAATCAAGTTGGTGCCATAACCTCTACCACTCTTAAGGAATATTCTGACCAAGGTTTAGCAATTTAGTAATCTCAATTCCCTTGTACCTCTCAACATCACCGTTTTCAATTAATTAAGGATTTCGGATAATCTCTCTACAACTTGCCTAAAGTGTTAACCCCTATTGAGTTTCATACCAAATTTTATGTTCAGATAGAAGATTTAAATTATGACTGTTCCAATAAGAAAATTGTATACGCCATAAAGGTGTTACAAAAATAATGAAGAGGTTCTGTATTTCAACGGATGGTGCAATAGAAAAAAGCGTCCCGAAAATCACGTACCTATCTATAGTACTGATGAGATGATTGCATGATGAATAGGTTGAGTCATTTGAGAGATATATCAAATAATTCGAATTTCGTGAAGCATCTGATCCAGTTGACCTCGCTCGCCACTATATAATGGGGGCTCGCGGCTGTCCTGGTCAGACTTCGAGATGTTTCGCTCTCTGCTGATTGTCCTGTTGGCCGCTGCCGTCTGCTCGGCAGGCGTTGCGCCTGCTCCCCGCTCAATCAGGCGACCCCGCCTGGGCGGGAGGATCGTCGGTGGCACCGAAGTCGACATCACACAGTACCCCTACCAGCTGTACTTCCGATTCGAGGGACTCATGTGAGTATATAATTAAACACTGCAATACAGATTAAAGCAAGTATAAGTCCCGTGGCTCAGAATCTTAACAGAAATAATGCTTTCAAATTAAATTTAAACAACGTGTAGAGACATTCTGATTAACATGTCTCACTCAAACTAAAATTTCATTGATACCTAACAAGTTTAAATTGCAGATTTTAACTGTTGCTAATAATTCACGTTTTGGGAGCATTCTTATAGTCCATTGTTCAAAGCGATTTATTGGATTGGGTAACAATTTAAATCCAGGGCTACTTTGTTGTTTACACTCACCTATAACTGTAGCAACACTGTGCTTACATCCTGACAAGGATGCTAGGAAGCTCTGTAATTAGTTTCAGTATAAAATTGATTTTATGTTTTACCATGTAGAATTAACTGGATTGTAGGGCCAAGTTAAATTCTGTTACTGACCAGTACACGAAATTTGATTATTGTCAGTAAGTTCAGATGCTAATGCCAAAACTTGTCGTATGGCCTTTCTCCTCGTAGGCCATTAATCATTGGAGAAGATTGGGGAATATGAACGGAAGTAATTTGATAATGCTCTTCTTAAGAAACCATTCCGGCTTTCGCTGGAGTGATTCCGGAATCCATTGAAAACAGAAATAATGATTGCTATATGCGGATTGAACACTAATGCATTCGAATGCGAGGACACAGTTTTACACACTGGCATTTGTAAAAAAAATCATATTGAAAACGAATATTGCGTCTCTCTTTGTTTCAAGCCAGATGTAAATTCTATAGTAATATTTAATATTATTACATGTTCATCATTACTACCATAGTTCAATCCAATATTTAATCCTCACTCATTGTGCCCCGCAATACTGAAATGGTGACGGTATGTCTGTAGCTAGGTCCTAAACTGTGGACTTGATTGTGATTATGAAATGCGTTCCCATAATCATCTAGGGGAGAACTTGAATGGTCCCCAACTTCTACATATTTCGTGGAAATAAACAGACATTTGATCATACAGAATGGAGCTTGCATTTGCTAAATTAGTTTGAGTTTGTCAACATCAACGAAATTGCGTTTAGATACATATTCTTTCATCAGGCAATGGGCATCCAATGTAACTTTGGTGTTTCAAGTTTACAGTCATTGTTCGTGTAAGTCTTTCTAACGATTATATCTTTTAGTTCACAAAGTGCTTGTGCTGTTGTTTCAGCTTAGGGCGGGCGTGCGGGGCGTCCATCATCAGCTCTGACTGGGCCCTGACGGCGGCTCACTGCCTAGCCGACACTTTCCTGGAGGGCATCACGCTGCGCTCCGGGTCGTCTCTGAGCAGCAGCGGCGGCACCGTACACACAGTGCTCGCTGGCATCTACCACGGAGAGTTCGACGACAGCAGCCTCGACTACGATGTCGGCGTGCTGCAGGTGGCCAACCCCTTCGTCTTCAGCGACACGCGGCCGCCATATCACTGGCCACCTCCGACCCCGCAGACGGCACGGAGGTAACCGTCAGTGGCTGGGGAACCACCAGCGAGGACACAAACACCGCCCCGGAGCAGCTGCGCGCAGTCACCGTCAACATCATCAACTGGGACGAGTGCAACACCGCCTACACTCCTCTCTATGGAGGAATCACCAACACTCAGATCTGCGCCGGAGTGACTGGCGGCGGCCGAGACTCGTGCTCTGGAGACAGCGGCGGTCCTCTGGTGTCTGGTTCCAGCCAGGTCGGCATCGTCTCTTATGGTCAGGGCTGCGCAGAGGCCGGCTACCCCGGCGTCTACACCAGCGTCGCTACCCTCCGCTCCTGGATCATCGAGGCCACCGCCGTCTAAGAACTCATAATACCCTATGAGTGAACAAGAAAAATACATTATTTTTCATTAGACTCGAGTGTATCTTATCATTTATGTCGACTTTCATACCAAATCCTTGCCGACCAAACTCTTCACTCCTTCCCAACCGTTTTTTTTCTTATAAGTACTAAATGGGAACTTTTAGTTATTGCAGCAAGAATTATAAAAATATTACTAATAACTTTTCCCACCAATTAAAATAAATACAATAAATATAATTTAGACTCGATAGTTTAATATTAAACCAATTGATTCTAAAATAGATTCGATTTGATAAAATAGTTAATACACTCTCATTGTAAGACTTAAAATTCTGACAATAGGTTACAAAATAATATGACACCAACCCCAAGGCATCTCACCCATTAAAATTCTAATTATATTTGGTTTAATAATTAAGAACATTAGTGATAAAAAAATATTAGCACAGGTAAAATGAAACGATTTAAATAAACGTCACCATTCTGTATGGCTCAATAGGTGAAAACCGATCATGGTGAGCATCCGGTTACGCCAGAACCTGGCGTCCGTCCTAAAGACTCCTTATCAGGTCATCCAGAAGATCTTTTATATCGTTTTCCGAAATTAGTCTATATGAATGACCAGATGAGTGGTTAATAAGTCCATTGCCGAATTCCATACTGTTCCTTGTCGCAACTCCTCTCCTGCCTCTACTGTTCATGACTTCGAGGAACTGTAAAGCTCGATAAAAAAGTGCGTGATTTGAAGTTGGTAGAGTATATGCACGGTTAGCAGTGCTAGGTAACAATTCTTTTATGTCCACTTTTGGTTCTATTACACTATATTTATACCTCAAGAACTATGGTTACTCAAAATTTTACAATACTGTGGACGTGATACAGGGTGTCCACAAAAGGACTCCTTGATTTCAAAATTAAATATCTCGAAAACAAAGATCGATAGAGGAATGCAATAAACGGTATGTTTATAGTGACAGCTGTAAGAAGTGTATACAGCAGTTTGTAATAATAGTTAAAAAGCTGCTAACAGATGGCGCTGTAATCGCCATACGTAATGCCTAAATAGTGATCCGAAGCACAGGGCGATCAGTTCCACCATTGAAACGTGAAAACATTTTGAAAACATTGTGATGTGATTGTTTGCAAAGATTGTTTTCATACGATTATTTCACTTATGTATGCTGATATGAGCTGTACAGCGTACAGCGCCATCAGTTAGCAGCTTTTGTAACTATTATTTCACACTGCTGTATACACTTCTTACAGCTGTCACAATAAACATAGCGTTTACTGTATTCCTCTATCGATCTTTGTTTTCGAGATATTTAATTTTGAAATCAGGGAGTCCTTTTCTGGACACCCTGTATGTTCAAAACGCACACTAGCGAAATATTTTGCTATACATTCTTATATTGCTTGCAATTCCACCGTTGTTTAGAGAGTGAGATGCCCCAGTCGGTAAATCTCATTGGCTATCAGTAACATGAAATGCAATATTTAGATTCAATCGTTTTATTGCCATAATATACTTAATTTGAGTAAGCGTTGTCTGGTTGCTATCCAATGGAACAGACTGCCCCTGTGTTCCCTAATGTCTTCGTCATTAATTTACAGAAATGTTGTAGAGGCCATACTGCAGGTTTATTCAAAACAATGGACACTGTGTGACATTGTGATTTCCTCTGCCCGGATATTCGACGAAAGGAAGACTTGATACAAAGCACAGTAATAAAGTGTTAGGAGACCTGAGCTGTCAGAACGCTTACAGATATCGCTGTCAAAGAAACATTCGTTGACAATAAACTGCTTGTGGATGGGAAGTACAGGCCAATAAGAAGAGTGGAAACGGGACTGTATGGAAGCGATTACCTTCCAAGAAAGTGTCGGAGGTGGTGAGACATATTCCATCCAATAGAATTAATTCCTGGTTGTTTTCTAATAAATTATTGATGCTTGTTATATATTCGGCCCAATCACAGGAGAAAAGGCGGACAAGGCCAATCCTAGGCAAGTCAACGAGGAAGGTACTGCACACGGCGGAGGGCATTGGGTGCGGGGAGACGCGTGGCATGCAGAGTGGTGTCTCTTGTGAGACGACGACACGCTGGCTGTTGGTCTCATGAGAGTCGCCCGCCGTGGGGTATCTGCCGCAGCACACCCCTCGCCAGCTGATCGTCGCGCCCTTGGTCGCCGACACGACTCTTCTCGTTTCGAGGCATCGTCACGTGCTGCATGCGCTTCTCAACCCTATGGTAACTTCGATGCACTGTGATCCACAAAGTGACCACAACTAGCTCATCAGTAAAAGTAATTAAGAACTGTAAAATCCACTGCCTGAGAGGAAGCAATTATTCATTCATTAATGAAGGTAATTGTTTCATTCAAGAAAGTTTTTTTTCATGTTTAAGGGTAATAGATTCAGTATATCCTTTTTGAATCTATTATGTTTAAGTTACATTAATTTAAAAGACTGTTTAGCAGAGAACCACACGCATAAGCATCCATTTATTTATTAGACTAGCAGAGGTCCCGGCGTTGCCCGGTTTAGCTGTTGTTGATTTACCCATACACTGTTTTTATTCATGCAATCAGTAACATGTTCCAAGTTTCATACAATTTGGGCCATCAATTTCCTTAATTAAAACATAGGCTACCTAGATTCATCCCCAATTTACCAAGAAAGAGGTGGGTTTAATTTGATTTATCCGTACACTGTTTTTATTCGTCTGAACAGATTCATGCTTACCAAGTTTTACTGATTTCGTACCGGCCATTTCCGGTACTAAACTAACCGGTGATTTAACAGCACCCTTCCAAGAACGGGGTGGCTTGGGTGGAATGTCAGTTTCATTTTAGTCCAGGTTACATTTCAACCTAATTACATTTGCCAATGTTGCTGCTCGAAAATCGAAACATTAGGCACATTATTCGAAAATCGAAACATTACGTACATTATTACATACCACATACATAAAAATGTATCTGGAATGAATCTGTTTATTCCGGCATTACGCAAAAAATACATATTTTGAGTGGATTTTCAGAATTTGAAAGTTTGGGTTCAAAATTAAAATTTTACGTATATCTTAAGCCGTTACGGCACCTTTAATAATAATCAAGCATTATCTGAAAACCGCTGAATCGATTTTGAACGAGTTTTCGTAGCGTCAAACATTAGAAGTGTCTGAATGTGCTGGCTCATCTGCCGCTGGAGCTGAAAAAATTTCTCATTATGTTGCTTCATCTTGCACTGTAGCTCAAAATTAAATTCTATTTCGTACCTGTATAGTTGAATATCAGGTATTCACAGTTGTATATCAGTTATTCAGAAATAAGCGAGAAATATAAAAACAAAATTCTTTACTTAAATTCGATTTATTTCAGGGATTTACAGACTATGGCACCATGGTTATCATAGAAACTGCATTACGAAACAACGCAATAATTTATAAAATGAAGAAAACCTGCTTTGATTTTCCTAAACTGTTTTTATTTGCAACACTAAAGTCTTAATACAACGTTCTATTTCTATTGAAAGCCATCAGCCTACTCATTAATTATGACTCTACTTTTAGCACCAAACGCCAGATATTGTTGTCTGACATTCGATATATCGAGAAATTAAATAGATTATAATACGACTGAAAGCTAGATTATGTTAGAAAGTAAGGAAAAATTTAATGTTTAGCTACGGGCCCAAGAGGTATGCATCACATCCTGAGTATTTTGCTTGTGAAATCATGTAAAATCGAAAAATGGATGGCCGGACGGCAATTTGAATACAGGTGATCTCGAGTTCAAGGCTTGAGCGCTACCGTTCAACCATCAAGCTCGTTTTATAGTTTAATTTAATTGCAATAGAGCCCACGCCCCTGTAGCAATTTCTCCACACACCCTTTTCCGCCTAACAGAGTATTTTTGCCGTTTGAGTTAAGTTTTTGTATCTCAGAAATGTTGCATTTAAACTTTCTTCACAAGGAAACAACATTCCATGTCGATTTAGTACTTAAACAGTACCGGTATTCGTTGAGTGTGAATACTCTTTTATGAAAAATCTTTCAACTGTCGCGTTGCAATTTGGTGATGTATTC
Organism: Vandiemenella viatica; assembly: GCA_031002005.1. Lineage (NCBI taxonomy): Eukaryota > Metazoa > Arthropoda > Insecta > Orthoptera > Morabidae > Vandiemenella > Vandiemenella viatica. The sequence continues at coordinate 232,853,986 of JARYHS010009186.1, forward strand.
TTATGTAACAGCACAAGACAAATCAAAACTGAAGATTCTATATATATACCTAATCGTTTACACTTCTCGTTAAACCAGATGATGGATTCTTATCTAACTTGATGAGACACATTGAAAGTGAAATTTAAAATATTGTTTTGTCCTTGGGATATAGTATCTCTAAATTGAGGTTGACAGTTTGAAACGCAACCTGGACCAAAAAACTCCTAAAGTCACAAGGTACTACACGCTGAACATGTACAATGGGATTTTTTTTTTTTCCTAGCACTTGTGGTCAAGTTGAGAAGAAAATCGTTGTTTTTTACTTTCGATAACTCGAGAGCTAAGCGAGACATGTATTTTTTTACTTTCTATCTGTCTCATTGAGTTATATAAGAATTCATCATCAAATTGCGGCGCAACAGTTGACGTAAAAACCGCATTAGTAAACAATTGAATAAATTATGAAGTTAATAAAAGCTGTTAAAAGCCATTGCATTACTAAACAACGCTATAAAATATAAAATCAATAAAAGCTAGATTACATCAGATACACGCGCGTATAGAGTGGAATTGCACCCCTTACCAAAAAATGTTCAGTTGTCCTAAGTCGTTATTATTTTCAACACTAAAGTTTTAATACAAACTTACAATGATAAAAAAAAAATCAGCATACATATTAATTACTAAAGGTTGAATACAAACTTCAGATGATAAAAAAACCATCAGCGTACGAATTAATTACTGCGAACGAAATGAATCTGTAAGCGCCTGAAATTTTAGCTATACAGATTAGGTCATTTATGCAAATATAGAAAATCCAATACTGAAAAACAGAATCAATAGGGAAAAAAAAATGTTAAACGTTGGTTAATGTGAATAACTGAATCTAAACTTGAACGCCAGAGATATTTTAGTATTAGTTTTACCTGTATAATTCAGGAGTAGTTTATGTCGCGATACATGATGTTACAACGTGACATAGTGCTTATGAAAGCTACTTAAATAACTGATAACTAAATTCCTCATACCATTGGTTGTAACTAAAAGGTTCAGTTTTCATTATGGTCCAGGCTGAATTTCAACCTAACCACAGTCTCCGCTAATATTGGCGCCACAAATTCAAAGCTTCAATTACACGCGCATTGATACAATCATTTTATCCTAAGTTAGCAACGTCGTGTATCGCGACGTAAACTTGAACCTATAATTCAACGTAATTTATCCAGAAAATTATCGTAAATAATTGCTTATAATATCATTGATATCAGAGACAAAACTGATGGTCATAGACATTGCCAGACATCAGAGACAAAGAAAATCTCTACTGATTTTTCGTTCTTAATTCCTCGCATTCAATAGGGCCATCGAGCGTTTAAAAACTAAACACCCCGTATTAAATGAAATAATATTTCAAGTTATGTTCAGTTTGGAGTATGAAAAAATGGTTATTATTGTAAATTGTTCATTAAAGGCTATGGTCAGAGATGTTATATTGTAGTTGTGTGTTTATTGCCACGTATGCAGCATCTAGTCAATCCTCCTGTGGAATTCCTCACCATACGTTCAGAATTTCATTTAATGCTTCTACATTATTTAACGTTGAAACATAAGACATGTCAGACAAGTGCAATAAGATTCTAAGCTTTAAAACAGCCCCTCGAAATCTGCTCCGTAGTTTCCGAGTTTTTACACAACATATATATCCGGTTTTCGTTTTATAGATATATAAGATAAGATAAGATAAGAAGATTAATAAAGCTGTGTAACAAAGTAGTAAATCCCGAGTTATACCAGGTGGGACACTACAACAGTTTCGATGATTTCAGTACAGTGCAAATATCATTGGCAATGAAAGCAACACTGAAAAATATTATTCATTTTAATCACACGTTAAAGATTCAGTATGCAGTTAATAACTAAACGCATTGTTCAAAAGCAATGTAGTCGATTTATTTTTTAACTGCTGTATGTGGTCTTGGTGAAGTTGATGTGGATTTCTAAGTATGTATACTAGCACTGATTTCCAAGTACACTTCAGATGAAGAATATAATCCCAACATATGAGGTGATGAAAAAAGTCGTTCAGTTTTTGATCGCTAAGCAACAAAGGAATTATTGATTTTCTTACCATTAAAGATTGTTACAGTCTCAAATCTGGAAAATCAATTAATGTTTTCAGCCATGAATACATTAAGTTTTAGATTGGTGGTCGTAAATTTTCGCCTAAAAGATACAGATCTGACGACAAGAACAGTACAAAACGTTTTAGGATTTTTTTTCTCATTTCTGAGAAGATGGTAGACTTCATTACAATAGATTTTATTTTAATATATCTGAATATTGTGGGTTTTTTCATTACGTTGTGAAAAGAGTTCTAACCGGTTACTTAGCAAATAATTGACGGTAGTCAGTCATCGGGAAAATGCACCATGAAAACCTGCTTTCAGATAAGAAACAGTTGGAAGTGTATCTCAACTCGAGACTGATGGAAGTACGTTTACGATACAATGTTAAAATGAAAACTTACATCAAATCGTGCACAGTTCGCTAGGAGCCTAAGACATAAGAAAGCAGCTGAGACCTAGAAAACTTGTTCTATAACGTTTTGGTATTTTTACTACTCGATATTAGTAACGCGGACAGGGCTGGGTTTATCAGCTATTATTCAGTTCAAATTTAAGAAAGGTATTAGACGTTACCTCACAATACCGATCATCATTCTTGCCATTTGAGACAGATGTTGCAGGTGGTGTAGTAGCTGTAGCCTTAGGGCGCATCAACATCGGGGTCATTAGCGCTGCAGGTGTTAATAATAATAATAATAATGTGCACTGGCGGGGCAACACGTAAATTTGATGTGGGCAGGATACGTTTTGCGAAGCTCTCTGGTGCCGCTAGAGGGCAGAATTTTTAACGATTTTTTTTTAATTGAAAATTGTTATTCACAGATGCAATAGTCTTAACTGTAACTAAAGTTATAAACTAACTATCATTTTCCCGCTGCTCCACGCGCATGATTTGGTATGTGTAAAAATTCTACTGATTTTATTCTATTACCAAATATTAACGTGGAAAGACAATAACTGTTTATGTATTCTGAAAAGCTTCTTTTGTTTTAGTTATTGCCGTAAGTTCGGTTTTTATACTGATATCCAAGAGTTTCTTTCATTCATATTTAAGGTGATGTAATTGTAGAAAAGCTACCTGAAAAATTAACCGTACTAATTCGTGGTTGTAATTATAATATAAAAAATTATTGGTTGTAAAGGGTTTTATTTTTGCGATATAAGTAAGTGAAGCAATGTTTAAGATAAATAAGATGCTACCTTTACCTTAATTGGTAGGTCGCTCACTGCAATGCTTCTGTGTAGACCACGTTTCTAGTTTTATTATACAGCGAATGTATCAATGCGGATGTGACAGAAACTATGATATACACACGTAATCATTAGTCAAATTAGTGGTTAGGTTAAAATGCAGCCTGGACCAGAATGACAATTTACTCGCTTTGTTAGATCATAAGGCATGATGGATTTAGTTTTATTGTTAATTACACGGTGTGGCATAACATTTTAAGATGCTTAATTGATTTTTAATTTCACTGGTTCCATTTTGCTGCCGTCATTAGCCCAAAGCACATATGGCGATAAACATTGCAGAATCTGGGTTATGAGACTTGTTTAATAGAAATAACAATTTATTTTACTGGCCGTGGTTTGAACAGCAGCCAAAATTTGTACAAAAGTTCCTTGGGCGATATTACTGACGAATATTTGCACTTTATAGCCACAAAATACATATTAATCGAGTGTAGAAATATGGAAAGTTCCGCACAGATCTTCGTGGGGAAAATGTATTGTTACCTGTTGATATTTATGGTAGCAGTTTTTCAGACATCTTTCTTCGAGAAAAAAACTGATTTTCTTAACCATAGTGATAAGTAAAGAAGAAATATTGGCTTATTAATGTACAACGTTTAGCGACTACGTAGACGTTCCAGAGACAAACTGTCTACCAGAGATAATATATGTCTACCAAGATAATATAGTAATTTAACGTATTTCGCATATTAACTTAATTGTTGCGATGCAAGTCAATTCTTATTACGTTTAATTCGCGTGTTCCGTTTATTTTAAGCACTGCCGTCCAGAAAACTGAGTAACAAAAGTAAACAAATAAAACTGAATCCAAAGTTTTGTGAGATTATTGTGAAAGGTGTGCGCGTATGAAGTGCATAATGATCAGCAGCCCACAATTTTCCAAATATAAAGGTTTTCAATTATTTGCTCCCTCCCATGGCACATATAAGTCATTAGCTATTTTGCTAGATTTTGACTTGCACCATGGCTCGAAAAAATTGAAAACCACATCCAAAATGCTGCGCTATTTATTGCGCGATACCTGTTCCAGTAAAGAGACACACGCAACTTGCTTACAGATATATAATAATATAGATAACTAACAGTAAAGAAATAAAGACAGAGAAAACTCCTGCATTTATCTTTACTGAACTCCAAAATTATAATATCGTAATCCAGCTAAGTTGCTGTATCTGCTTCAATTGACAAAACTGTCAAAGCTGAAACTCTTTGTTTACCTACTGTATTACGTAAATAATTTTTTTTATTAATTTTAATTTTGAAAATCTCCTTTCAGTGGAGAATGTTATTACTGGCGCTGTTAGCAAAATTCGAATGACAGAATAAATATTTGGGTTAATTTCATTTAACATATTTTCTATTGTGTACTGGAACAGCTGTTTCACATCATTAATGAACTTCGGTAATTTTGGGATCATTGTACTTCTTCCCATAATTCATAAGGCTGGAATTCATTGCTCTCACCCACTCCTAGAACTGTGAGTTTACCTTGGCAGATTTTTATGTATGCTATTTTGGAATATTCTCTATCTTGCTTGGATCATAGAGAAAACCGAAATTTTTGGTGTTTGGATATCTAGTTGGGTTGGTAAACTTGGGATGAAGATAAATGCAAAGAAGAGTCAGTTTATTAGATACACAAATAAAAAACTTAAGGTTAATTATTATTATAAGGTGGGGAATGAAATGCCAGTTGAAGACTTGAAATGTAAATATCTTGGCCCCACATTTGATAACATGCGTAACTGGGCAAGACACATTGGACAACGGGTAGGAAAAGGTTTCAAAATTCTGCACTTGTTTGAGAGAGTAATGAGGGGATCTACGAAAGAAGTACAGGAATTGGGTTCCAAAACTTTGGTCAAACCATTGCTCGAGTATGGTAGTGTAGTATGGGACCCACAATTCGACTATCAAATACAGGAGTTGGAGAGGGTGCAAAAAAGGGCTTCTAGATTTGTTTCTGGAAATTATCGCAGAATGCAATCAGTAACAGATATGATAAAAAATCTGAAATGGGATTCGTTGGAAGACAGGAGGAGGGTGAAGTTAGTCATGTGGGTGTACTAGGTGGGTATTGGTGATTAGGCGTGGAAAGATATTGGTGTAGGTATGAAAAGTAGTGCATGGAAGGGAATAGATGACCATGACCACAAGCTGGCACTCGATTTCACGTACAAGGGAGTGGGAAGATTCTATTTTTTAGGTAAGGGTGTCAGGGATTGGAATAAGTTACCAAAGGAAATGATGAATAATTTACCAAAAGCGTTGAAGGAATTTAAAGTTAAATTTTGTAAAGGGCAAATGTAGGTGGGTGCAAGAAAGGGGGAAGATGGGTGTTTATGGAAATCGCCACCGAAGCATGCACTCCATTGCAATTATACTATTAGAAGACATAAATCTTGAATGGATATTGCTCGCTATGAAATCTACATATCTACATATATACTCTGCAATTCACAAAATTGTGGGTGGCAGAGGGTGCTCAGCACCAAAGCTAATCTCTTTGTTTTGCATTCCAATCCCTAATGGTACGAGGGAAAAAAGAATTCATATAAGAATCATTGCGGTACCTTATTTCTCTAATCTTATCTTTCCTGTCATTCCGACCCAAATAGGTTGGTGGAAGAAGTATTTCACTACACTCAAAAGTGAAAGTGGGAGTACACATGTTTTCCAATAAGTTTAAACGAAACGTGCGTCGTCTATCTACCAGAGACTCCCAACCTAGTCTACTAATCAGTTCTGTGACGCTTTCATAAGGACTGTAGCAAGCGGTCACGAATCGAGCGGCTCTTCTCTGTACTTTCTCTATACTTTCGATCAACCCCTTACGAAACGGATCCCAAATGGCACAACAATAGTCCAAATGTGGACGCACAAGAGATATATACGCTATCTCCTTTGTTTGTTCATTACAATTTTACAAGATTCGACCTATGAATCGAAGCCTAGAATTAGCTCTACCTACCAACGAATTAATGTGTAAGTCCCATTTCATGTTCCTTTGTACTGTTACTTCCAAATGTTTCATAGAATCGACCATATCAATAACTGAATTGTTTAACTCGTATTTCTGAACAATTGGATTCTTTTTGTTAGTTATGCTCATTGTCTTGCACTTTTTACAATTTAGCGTAAGTTGCCACTCAGCGCACCATGCCAAAATAATATCCAGATCACGCTGAATTTCTAAGCAATCGGCCAAATTCCTTATTTCCCTATAAATAACCGCATCATCCGCAAACAATCTAAAAAGGCTTTTCACTTTGTCTCCGAGATCGTTTATAAAAATTAAGAAAAGAAGTGGTCCTATTACACTTCCTTGAGTTACCCCCGATGTAACATCTAGACTAGAAGAACTTTCTCCTTCAACGACGACATACTGCGACCGACCAGTTAGAAAATCCTTTATCCATTCACAAAGCTGATCCGATATACCGTACGCTCGTAGCTTCGCTAAAAGGCGGTTGTGTGGCACAGAGTCAAAGGCTTTCTGAAAATCTAAAAAAATTGCATCTACTTGTGAACCTGCATCAATAACTTTCATTACGTCGTGTGTAAATAGGGCCAGCTGTGTTTCACATGATCTTTTCTTCCGAAATCCGTGTTGATTTGCTGTAAGCAAATTATTATCCTCTAGAAATTTCATAATGTTCGAGCATATAATATGCTCCATAACTCTACTGCAAACAGATGTTATAGATATTGGACGATAGTTTCCAGGATCACTTCGATCACCTTTCTTGAAAATAGGAGTTACTTGCGCGATTTTCCAGTCTGAAGGTACTTTTCGCTCTTCTAATGATTTACTGAATATATCAGACAGAAATGGCCCGATTTCCGCCGCTTATTCTGAAAATATTCTAACTGGAATTCCATCTGGCCCCGGTGCTTTCCCCCATTTCAGGAGCTCTAATTGCTTTATGATACCTGCAGTATCTATCCGTAATGATTCCATCACCAACTCGACACGGCGTGGGAAAACGGGAACACTATCCTTATTTTCATCAGTAAATGAATTTTTGAATACACTATTTATTCATCAATCATGGTGTTAAAAAAATATAAATCTGTTTCGTACCGACTTTTGGTAGACCGAATAGATTAATTTCCTATTTCGTAATCGAACGTCCTTTTCTTTTTGGCTACCCTCTTATTTTTTTAGTCTTTTAGCAGGTTGTAATTGAATTTTTAAATAACTTTTCGAAAGTCAGACAAGCATTGTTTGAACCCTCATTGTCGCTTTCTTTAATCCAGTCACAAAATTTACGCAAATGTTCAAGAGTAACGCTATATTGGATTTGTACAAACTGGCATATTTGTTTACGATACTAACACGCCATAATATCTCATAACATAAATATAATGGTATGATAAATTCTAAGATGACCATTTTTTTATCTCCACTATTTATACATACCAAATTGCACCACTGTCGTATCCTTGGCCACCAAATATTTGAATATCTAATCCATTTTTTGTAGTTATTCTAATAATGTCTTATATAAATAGTCTGCAGTTGTCTCAGTGACAGTAAGAAATCCTTTTATTGTCCCGGTTGATGTGTTACAAAATTTTAAGATAACTGACTTTTCTTCAAATCTACCAGTTTCTCTAGTGCAGTGAGGAAAACAGAATTATATTTTACCTCTTTTATTCTACGAATCCCTTCATCAGTGATAGTTTTTGACATCAGTATAATCAGTTAATTTTGAATGTCATGGCTTAGATAATGGTGCGTGTGCCATTAATGCGTTTCATGTGTTCCCAAAATATAGGGTAATATTTAGATATCAATTTATCTTATGAACTCACTAGAATTACATCTGTCGTCACCAATCTTGAGAGAACGTCTGTGAACTCTAAATGCCAGATCATAAGAGGCTTAGAAATTAGTATTATCAATTAATCTCTCAAACAAATTGTGTAAATGTTTTTGAGATAGCGTACTGGCCTTTCGTTATCAATTATGTTTCATGATTTATTCCTTTTTCTAATGTAATGCATTCGAACAAAAATGCCAGAAATTTTTGGTATTCTCATGGCTTTATAAATTGATACTTGAGTATTTCCAGTCACAGCACCTTCCCTGTACATTTTGAGTTTAAGAATTGGAAAATAGTCTGCATGGAAAACTTTATTTTGAGATTCCAAATAAACCAATCAGGGACGATGTTGAGCTTCATAATTATTTAGTTTTCTTGATAAATGAAAATTAGAAAGTGCGCGAGGCCTCTTTGACCGCGAGGCCGTTGGCGGTCGCCCACTTCGCCTATTCCTTACGCCGCTTCTGATAATGTGTAGGTTATCTTGGGGGGGGTATCCCTGCAGGTTTCGACTGCCGGTTAACATAGTTTCGATTGACCTCGCTAGCACCTCTGCCATGATCACTAAGGTGATCATTACCCGGTACTTCTACTGGGTAAAGTGGACCTACCGTTTAACGGGTATCCAAACAACGGAAGCGAAATGGCGGGCTTTACATACACAAGTCAAGCTTTGCGAGAGGTGAAGGTAGGAATAAAGGCAATTGCAAGCACAAGCTCCAACCGAGAATAGAGCAGGTGGCCCTCCAATCTCTAGCCTTAACCGATTAACCACAGTCTGCAAAATTCGTCCATGCCTAGGTTTAAATGAAAATATTGAAGATTTCGTTAACTCATGTCAATCTTTTGATTAATGAAAAAGGAAGATTGATTTTTAACATCGCTTGCTTCAGACAATAACTAATGTTATCATCATGGTGTGTCTTAAAGGCTGGTTTAATCAAACAACATTTAGAGACGGAAGCGATCGAAATTTTGCTGTGTAACTAGGCAATATCGAAAACCAACTTCAATTGGAAAGATATTCTAACATTTTGTACACCGTGAAATATCTGTCGGAGCCATTAATAAACAAGAAACCAGCAATTACAAAAACAAGTATCTTCCATATCGTTTACATACCTCCCTACAGATATTTATTGGTATTAAGGGGATTCCACCGAGCATGGCGTTTCATAGACTGGTACTGAATGTGATCGGCAATTTGTCTGTGAATGAATGTAAACAAATACACCACTACAACGAATTTGATAATGGGATACGCTAAATGAATAATTTTGGTAGAATAACAATTGAAGTTAAGATGCAATATCGTCTAAATTGCAGAAAGAAGTTAAGTACATATATTCAAGCAAGTTAAAAATATAAAATGTCTGAGAAGTAGGGGAGACAAAAAAATGATATTTAGTGTAATTCTGAAATTGGTCATCCACAAAATACAAATACGATTTTTGCACCCTTTAAAAACTTGACGATTAAGCTGATAGACAAATGAGACACACCAGAATTTATATCCACTGTTAAAGAGAATCCGCGGTAATAATTCACGATTTCGGATGGAAATTATGACTTTAATTAATTTTTAATTTGATTTAACTTGTTAATTTAAATTAATCGCGATGAAACAAATGCCCAGTTGAAAAATTCCCTGTGAACCTATTTGATTCTTTTTTAAAAATCTTAAACTCTTTGAAGTCAATTTCATTAAGTTTAACAATTATCTAATTTTGATTTCAAGTTCTTTCCGTCTATCACGCAACTTATTTGCATGTTTAATGTTAACTCATTTCAGTACCTAACTACCATTCCTACAAAAGAAAATTTTTCCTCTTCCTTTCACCTGAAATCTAGTGCAAGGTTTTGGTCATGGTCATATCTTGCCTTCCACGTCCAACTTCTAAAACTTCCGATATTCAACTAACCTAATGACCATCATACGCCTTAATACTTTCAGAACTCTCTTCGCGAATCTAGCTTCTCTTCATTAACACTTGCTCCAAATCCTGAATTTGATAACAATCACAGAGGTGCCATACGACCCAACCATACTAAAGCAAAAGTCTAACTAAGGATTTGCAATCCATTTAGCTCTCACAACTCGAACATCCCGTAATCACCTTCTTCAACAAATTAAGGATTTTGAAAACACTCCCTACCACTTGTTCAAAGTGTTCTGCCCAGTTGAGTTTACTACCAAATTTCATGTTTATTGAGTTCTACACTTATTTAACAAGTAGTTCCTCCTTCACCTTATAATCGTAAAATATATATAATTTTCCTACCAGTGTACCTAATAAGCAGATTCTCCTTTCGAAGTTTACTCAGATAATAGTAAGAACTGCCATTTGAGCATACTTGAAGCATTATGAATAATTTACCGAAAACTTTGAAAGAATTTAAAGATAAAATTTGTAGGTAGGTGCAGGATAGGGGGAAGATGGGTGTGTATGGAAATTGCCACCGCAGCCTGTGCTCCATTGCAATTAAATTAAGTTAAATTAAATTATATTGTCTAAATGAATATTGTCTACTTTGTTTTACAAATTCACTGTCCTATTTGCTCAAGTTATTCCCAAGAAATTTTTATCAGATTCATACGCAACTACAATAATTCACTCAGTCTATTAATTCAGTGAGTGGTGGAAAATATAAATCTTTTCTACCAACACCAATAGCCAATAGCACAGTATTCTAATGAGGAAGCAACTAAACAGCCAAATTCATCATACGACGTTGAAATGATGTCCAGTAGACGTCAATTTTCTAAACAATTATCATGACATTTTAGTTCCTTATAAATAACTGCATCACAAAAAACAAAAACAGAAAAAAAAAATGTCAAGCAGCTATTTTGCAAGATCGTTTACAAATTTCACGAATAGAACTGATGCTGTTGCGATTTCCTGTGTAATGCCAATTTAGCTTCTAAAGAAGTAGAAGTATCTCTACATTCGACGACATATCAAAACAATCCGATTAAGAAATCTCATATTCATTCAGAAGTCCTGTATGATATTTTGTATGCTCAAATTTGTCTAGAGATGGCTGTGTGGAGTCGTATCAAAAACATTCTGAAAATCTGAAAAAATTGCTGCAACTTTCATTTCTTCATTAATAGCTATAATCACCTCATAAGAAAATGGAATAAAATATTTTTCACACAATTTACTCTTCCAAAATCCGCGTTGGCTTAGTGGAATTAATGACTTGTCAAGTAAGAATTACACGAAGTTGAACTTTCTGCTAACTAGACCATTAGTGCCATATGTGATTAATCTGGCAACCAGTTGGAGAATATTTTCTGCTATGGCATTCTGTGGAACTAATTCCCCAATGGTTCCTAGTTTTATTTATAAACATATATTAGTTTGTGAATACTGTAAATGTTTTGTGTGCTAAGAGAGTATTGGTTTGTGTAACATTGTATGCAAAGTTAATGAGCTTCTAAAATTGATCTAGCTGATTACAGAAAACCACCTAAACAACCTTAATCACTACTGCCAAAATATAAGGTCTGAAAACTAAACTGATGTGAAGGACGTATTGGACCTTAGGGTTTGATTAAGAGCAATTAGTATTTTTCGGAATAGTTTCTGTATTTTGTGAATCCAACTTGCAACGGGTCTGATCAGTGAAAACAGATACAATTCAGCATAGCTTGTTGTTCGATAAAAATGCTTACAGCAAGGTCACATCCGGCTGGTTCCTTCCGATAAGTTATGACGCAAATACATGTTCACTTCGGAACATAAGTAGCGTTACTCTCCCTCATTCTTCGTGTAGACTTGAACCAGTCAATACGGGTCAGCTAATAGATTGATTTGACTTTCGCAGCCTCGCCTAGTGTTAATGCCTTCCAACCAAGCTGTCATGTCTGGCTCATAGTCACTGAATACATAAATCAGCATTCAGACCAGTAATTTAGCATCAAGACGCTTTCGGAGTAGTCTACATCAACATCTACATCCATATTCTGCAAATCACAAACATTGTGGGTGGCAGAAGGTGCTAAGCACCAATCCTAAACCAGCGGATACCCATCCCGAATTGAAATTGCACCAGGAAAGCAGGAATACATAAAAGCATCAGTACAGCTCCTTACTTCTCGAATCTAATCACTCCGATCATTGCGACCTAAATAGGTTGGTGGAAGAACTATTTCATTGTACTCGTAATTTAAAGATTTTCGCATATTCTTCAATAAATTCAAACGCAAACTACGTCGTCTGTTTGCCAAACGTTCCCAGCGCAATTAATGTATCAATTCTGTGACGCATTCATAAGGGCTGTAGCAACCAGTCAGGAATCGAGAGGCTTTCCTCTGATTAAGAGCAATTAGTATTTTTCGGAATAGTTTCTGTATTTTGTGAATCCAACTTGCAACGGGTCTGATCAGTGAAAACAGATACAATTCAGCATAGCTTGTTGTTCGATAAAACTGCTTACAGCAAGGTCACATCCGGCTGGTTCCTTCCGATAAGTTATGACGCAAATACATGTTCACTTCGGAACATAAGTAGCGTTACTCTCCCTCATTCTTCGTGTAGACTTGAACCAGTCAATACGGGTCAGCTAATAGATTGATTTGACTTTCGCAGCCTCGCCTAGTGTTAATGCCTTCCAACCAAGCTGTCATGTCTGGCTCATAGTCACTGAATACATAAATCAGCATTCAGACCAGTAATTTAGCATCAAGACGCTTTCGGAGTAGTCTACATCAACATCTACATCCATATTCTGCAAATCACAAACATTGTGGGTGGCAGAAGGTGCTAAGCACCAATCCTAAACCAGCGGATACCCATCCCGAATTGAAATTGCACCAGGAAAGCAGGAATACATAAAAGCATCAGTACAGCTCCTTACTTCTCGAATCTAATCACTCCGATCATTGCGACCTAAATAGGTTGGTGGAAGAACTATTTCATTGTACTCGTAATTTAAAGATTTTCGCATATTCTTCAATAAATTCAAACGCAAACTACGTCGTCTGTTTGCCAAACGTTCCCAGCGCAATTAATGTATCAATTCTGTGACGCATTCATAAGGGCTGTAGCAACCAGTCAGGAATCGAGAGGCTTTCCTCTGCACCCTCTCCACTGAGTCAATCAGGCCCTTGCGATACGGATCCCAAACACACAACAGTAATCCAGATGCGAACGCACTAGTGTTTCATACACTATCTCTTTGTGATGAGCATTACAATTCCTCAAAATATGACCTAGTGAATCAGCAACTTAGAATTAGCTTTGCCTACGACGGAAGCTACGTGCATGTCCCATTTCATGTTGCTTTTGTACTATCACCCCCAGATTTTTCAGGGAATCAACCGTATCAACAGCTGAATTGTTTATTTTGTACTCGTAGGCAAACTGATTCTTTTTGTTACTTGTTCACATTGCCTTGCACTGTTTACAATTAAGTGCAAGCTGCCATTTACGGCACCAATCGGAAATAGCATCCAAATCAGCGCTGAATTTATAAGCAATCGTCAGTCCACCTTATTTCTTATAGATAACTATATCGTCGGCAAATAATCGCAACCAGCATTTGACGTTTTCACCTATATCGTTTATAAATATTAAGAAAATTAGTGGTCCTATTACACTTCCTTGAGGAACTCCAGAACTGACATCTATCTTACAAGAGGCTTCCCCGTCAACAACGACATACTGTGATCAACCAGTTAGAAACTCACGTATCATTTCGCAAATCTGATCCGATATTCCGTATGCTTCAAATCTTCTCTAAAAGTCGGGTTGTGTGATACAGAATCAAAAGCTTTCTGAAAATCCAAGAAAATTGCATCAACTTGTGAATCCTACATCGATAACTTTCATGACATCATGGGAAAATAGGACCAATTGTGCTTTCACGCGATCTCATCTCTCGAAATCAGTGTTGACACGGTATAAGTAACTCGTACTCATTTAGTAACTTCATAATGTTAGAGCATATGACATGCTCCAGAAGTCTACTGACAGACAGAGATTTGGGTCGATAATTCCTAGGATTACTCCGATCTCCTTTCTAAAAAACGGTAATTACCTGGTCTATTTTCCAGCTAGAGAGTACTTTTCTTCTCTTCTAAAAATTTACGGAATATATCTGACAGAAATGATTCAATTTCCTCTATGTATTCAGAAAATACTCTCACCAGTATACTATCGGGACCCGGCGCTTTACCCCACTTCAGGTGCTTTTAATTGCTTTACAATACCCTGCGCTATGAATTTCTATCGGATCCATCTCTTATTCCACACGATGTGGTAAAGTAGGGATGTTTTCGCGCGTGAATTAATTTTTTAATTCGGTGTTAAATAAGGTAGCCTTGTCGTGGCTGTCGTCAATTTCCCGTCCGTCTTTTATTAGACCTGGCTCATTGTTTCCAATACAACTAACTTTTTTTTTACATACGACCAAAATTTCTTAGGTTGAGGCTATTAGAGAGGGAATTGGAACGAAAGTCATTAAAGGCCTCACGCATCGCATTCTTAACATGTCCACTTATCTCTTCTAACTTATTCATATCTAAAGCAGTTTGATGCGTAGTCCTTTTTGATCGTGCATGTATCTTCCTTCGCTTTTTTAGTAACCTTTTAACATCCCTTGTATACCATGGGGGATCATTCTCTTCCCTGATTGTCCGTTTCAGTATATACAAGTGCCGTACCTTCCCTGAATATTCATATGAATCGAAGCCACCTCTCTTCAACGGTGCCTCTTGCTACTATGAAGGTATGGTAATTATTCATCAAATACGTTCTAAAACATTCTTTTGAAGGTATTTCGAATCTGTAAACGATACTTTCTTATTTCTTTTTGCGCGTGGTTGTTAATTTTGCTGTAGCAATTACAGCTTAGTGATCATTTACTCCAACGGTGATTAGAAATATGCGTGAATAATTCAAGCCTATTGTAACGAGAATGTCTAAAATATTTTCGTAACTGTTGAGACAGTCGCGTTGGTTCAGCTACGAGCTGCTCAAGATTGTGATCTGAGAAAAGGTCTAGAATGATTTCGCAAGCTGCTTTATCGCTGCCCCCAGTAACGTGAATGTAATTAGTCCAGTCGGTATATGGGAAGTTAAAGTCACCAACTAGCATTATTGCATGGTCCGGAAATTGCCGAGCAATATTATTTACATTATTCCTTAAGGCCTCGGAAATTGTTACGGTTGCATCTGGTGGATGATTGAAGGAGTTTATCACAAGTTTTGTCCTAGCTACGTTGAGCTTAATCCATAAGATTTCGCAGACAGTATCGACATCTATTTCGTTACATGGGAGGTACTTATTAACACCTATAAATACACCACCTCCAAGGGAATGCAACTTATCCATACGGAAAATGTTCATGCTACTATTAAAATTTATGTCGCAACTTATATCAGGTTTTAACCAACATTCTGTGCCAATTACGATATCAGCATCTGTACTACGAATAACTTATTCGAGTTCAGGCTGTTTATTACAAACACTTCTGTTGTTAACCACTAGAACATTTAATGTTCGAGATTCGTTTAAGCTACCTCTAACACGCGGTGCTGAATTTATCTTTTCTGTCCGTAACTAAATTTCCTCATCAGGTTCATCCTCCCTCAGCCTAAAAAAAAAACCCAATGCACTCCCTACTGCCCCTGCCACCCTTGCAGCAGATTCCTGTGTGTAGTGCACCCCTGATCTATCCAAGGGATCACTACAAGACTCAACCCCAGGGTGAAGATCGAGGAATCTGCAGCGATGACTATCACAGAAACGCCGTAGTCTCTGATTCAGCCCCTCAACACGGCTCAGAACCTGAGGTCCACAATCAGTTCTATCGACAATGCTGCAGATGGTTAGCTCAGCAGAAATCTTGCAGCCAATAGCCACAGATTTCACCTTTCGGCAATTCGACCAAAAGAAGAGAGGATAACCTCCGACCCTAGGCGGCAAGCATCACTGACCAACTTGACCAACATGAGCCACAATCCGCAGCTCGCTACACCCCGTCCATTCAGTGGCATCCGGGATGGACTGTTCCACATCTCGGATCAGACACCCCCCCCCCAACCCGGAATACACAATGAATGGATACTGGATATCATCCCCTAATCTATTCACCATTTCCCTAAGGCTCTCGATAAACCACCCTAACAGTTGGAGTTACCGACCACTAAAACCCCCTTCAGCAGTTGTCCGGACTTAGGGGGCTCTGGTGCTGCGAACTCACAGGCCGACGATTGCAGGACTTAATCAGTTCCTGACAATGTGTCAAACTGGTTGGACAGTGGTACAAGCTCGCCTTCCCGAGAATAAGGCTTGCACAACTACCCCCGCATTCGGCGTCGACGTCCAGAAACCAAACGCCAGCCACCACTAGACGACGGCAGCGGAGATTCCGACGTCTCGGCCTCGACTAAAGGTACGATGACTGGTAGGGGAGAACCTGCTAGCCGCTTAGCTTCTACAGGGTCACCAATGCCACATGTATTCCACTCACTTGCGGCAGCTTCAAACTGTGTAACTCTAGTTAATGAAAGCTGCAAGCTGAGTGCGCTGATCAGCCACCTCAGTCTGCGTCTGCACACAACAACCACAGTCCCTACACATTACTACCTTTCGCTACAGAAAGAAAATCTCAGGAGTACACGAGAAACAGACTAACTAAGCGTTCTAACTAGGATGCTTTTTGACAATAACCAAATGTACAGAGACGAAGCTATAGCTAGCTACACACTTTAAAGTAAATGAACACTGGAGGCAGTACATCACGTAATGGTTGCCGACGAACGACTGCTGCTACTGATAAACAAATATACAACGATGAAGCTACAACTAACTACACACTTTAAGTTAAATTACCACTGGAGGTGGTACTTCTCGTAACGGTTGCCGATGAACGAGTGCTGCTGCTGTTACTAATAAACTAATTTGCAACGATGAAGCTACAACTAACTACAAATTTTAATTTTAATTAGCTCAGGAGGTAGTACTTCAAGTAACGGTTACCGATGAATGACTACAGGACACGTTATCCGCTGTACATGTACAGTTTCCAGTGGCCACTAAACGGACTTACTACCAGTTAGCCATCTTCTCATTCTTATCGGGTAGTTAATATCAGCTACGGCTAAACCAGTCCTAGCCTTTTCTATCGTCGGTTCTCCGACCGTAAAACGTAGTGGTGTCAGATATCCTGATAAATTATCACTAGTAGTAGCTCGAAAGATGAAGAACCTTCATATAATACCAGAAGACTTAGAAGAGGCTTGTAAACGCGAAGGTTAGTCACTTCACTTACGGTCCACAACTCACAACGTCCACAAATAAACCAATAACATCTCGGACTCTGACGAAGTGGTATAAGAATTGTGGACTGAATCGAACTTAATACTTTCAATGTGCAAAACCTTCAGGGCAAAAGAGTTTGAAAGAAGATCGACCAGAATAAAACGATTATGACGTGTTCGCGGAATGGCAAGGCGCAGACAGGCAAGAGAGGAATGGTTGATATTAATCAGTTTCAGTAAAGAACACAGTCCCGAAGCGACGAGGACGTACGGGCTTAAAGGCGACTATAAGCACTACGAGTTTCATCTCTACGCTACCACGGGGCAATCCAGCAGCCCAGGAGTAATCGTAAATCGATTAAATGGTTTTGATCGGAAGGGTGTATGGCAATAGTTATGAAAACTTCCGTTGCGAACATTGTGTTTCATAAGCAAAAAGTTGGTTTCAGAGATAAAGTAAGCTTATGGAATTAAGTTTCGCGATAAAAGTCGTGTCCACGTTTAAAATGAGTAACGCACGCATTTTCAATCTGTCTTTTCCAAATAATGCTATGTTAAACTATGAAATAAATATTAAGCTAAATCAGTCAATTTCAATTCGAATGTGCAGCCAAAAAAAAAAATATTATTTTTGTTGTTGTTTCTAATTTGTGTTTTTGAATGAAGTATAGCTTTCGAAATTGTAGTCCAGTGTTTTTCGAGTAAAATGAGATGGTAAAATTTTGATAAGGACTAGTTGACATTAGTATCGGTTCTGATCTAAAGGATCCTCGAACAGAACAGATATTTGTGTCAATAGAGGATTGGAGTGTTTAGATAATTGCAAGACAAGTAAACAAACATTCATTGTTCTAAAATGCAAATGCATGTAATTCTTCCTTCGTCTGATTTCGAAGCTAATAGCACTTAGCTGTACTATCTTTTTTAATTCATTTGTGATATTATATAATTTGCTAAAAGATTTCGAAGCTAGGTTAAAAGAATTACTATTATTTCTAAAAGTGATTAGTTCATTTCAAAACTATTTAATATGGATTTCTGCATGCTGTGATCGTGTAAAGTAAATTAACGTTGTGTTTAGCGGATAATAACATTAATTTTCTACCATTTGAAATTGTTTAATATGTGGATAAAATCAAATTAAATTAGCTTACATGGTTTAATGTGATTAACCACGTTATACATCATGTGAAGGGTAATATGCGAATTAATGCTTTTTTTTTCAACAGAATTAGAGATAATATGTGATTTAATTTCTTTTTAAAATGATTAAAAGTAGCAGGGATGACCAAACTGAGCTGTTCTCAACTAAATAAAATTAACATGTAATGTTTTGCGTTAACTTCAAGTAGCAAAGCATAATATATTTCAAATGGTTGTTCAACTAAATCCAGTAATAAGGAAGCGTAAGAAATACTAGATGAAATGTCGTATTAAGTAAAAAAAAGAAAAATCTGGTTAATGTGTGTTACAAATAAGAGATAGCAGAATTAATGTACTATACGGACATAATATAAAGTGATATTATAAAAGCGGCTGTGTTGAGAAAATAATGAATTAAATTATAAATCTGCCATAAATAAGGAATTCGAAATAAAATTTACGTAGTGAGAGTATTGTGCTAAGGTAAAATGTGCAAATATGTCCACAGTATATAAAAATAATTACGTTTGTGGTGCTGTAAACAAATATTTTGCGGCAGTGGAAGGTTACCGGGTCAATAGTGTTGACGTAAGTGTCGGGTAAATTAATAAAAAGAGACTTTGGTGTGCGCCATTGTAAGGAAACGACGGGAATAATTTTGTGTATGGCGGTTCGGTATCGTGGATGTAAAACAGGGGGAAGGTTATTTCTAGAAGAGAAAAACGGATTGCTGTTGCTACAAAAAGTACTTCTAAAGTCTATCCTTCAAGGTGTATATTGTTATGGAGATAAAGGATCGATTTTTTTCGGAATATATCAAACAAGTTGAGACGTTACCAGAACGCGAAATTTCAGAAAACATCTTAAATTATGAGTGCTGGTTTTTAGTTCAATAAGCAATATATGTGCTTAGGCGAGAAGCAGACGTGTTTCCAGCCGCTATACGAGATGTAAATTTTTATTTTTTATTTTGCTATGTCGAAAACATGTGGAGATAAAAAAAAATCTGAAAATCGAGAATTTAAGTAACTGAAAATTGAATCAGTAGTGAGCGGGAAATGAATGCATCGGGGAGGATATGGTACTTTAATACCTGATCTTTGTAATTCGTAATCTTTATATATATAAAAATCTCGTGTCACGATGTTCGTCCGGGATGAACTCCGAAACTACTATAACCGATTTAGATGAAATTTGGCTTACTATGTGTAATTTAGTCCAACTTAAAAGATAGGATAGTTTTTATCTGGATTATAGACCTCAATATGTATTATTTGCGAAATAAATGTTGATTAAATGTTTGTCATAGGACAATGGTTTGTAATTATTTGTAAGCGGTCTGCTGGCTCAGTGGTTAGGGCGTCTGACTGGAGCTGGAAAGGTCCCCAGTTCGAGTCCCTGTCTCGGAGGGGATTTTTATAGACACTTAACCTGGCATTAACCTCCGGCGCAGCATGCTGTGTAAGGTGAAATACGCCAGGACGATACTGTGGTTCGTATTCGACGTTAAAATGTAGGTCCCCTGTACCGGGCAGGATGGGCGGGCGAGGTAGAAACAATGTCACCAGGTCATTACGACCACACGAAATTATAATTATAGTTCCATAAGTTTCTAACAGATGGCGATGTGTTAACTTATCGATACAACACTTGGTTAGCTAGGTTGGATAATCATCCAGTAGATCACATTCTGTTTCAATTTATTTATTGCTACAGTTATTCCTAACAGATGGCGGAGTGTTAATTTATCGAACCATCCAGTAGATGGCGTTGTATTTCAATTTATTTATGCTACAGTCTATCCACGCCATATGTGTGAGTTTCTTCAATTTTATTTGTGCTGTGTATTGTGTTATAATTATACTGTATTGTTGTTCATTGTTTGTGTATTATTATACCTAACGACAAAAATAATTACACACATGACTATAACATTGAAGAAAACGTTACGATAAATTCGAATCGTGTAAGTATTTATCGCTAGCTTATCATTTTTCTTCTTCTTTTTGTTATGGTCAGCTAGAGACCACGTGTCATTTTAAATTACTCTCCTGTTGTTTTTTTTCTTTCTTCCTCCCCAGTACTCCTTCATTATTGCACTCTCTCTACTTTGAATCCTGCCATATTCAAAGTCTGCTATCGAAAAATTTTCTTTCCATACAGTTCACTGGTATTATTTCGTTTCAAATCTTGCTAAAACCTCTTGAAAGCCTGGTTGTCCATCCATGCTATAAATGTATCCAAAAAAATATCATTCTTTTTTTTCTGTTTATTTTTTCAATGTTGTTATATATTTCCTCATTATTTCTTAACTTCCATTTAACTGTATTTTTCAATGGACCAAAAAATTCCGGTTTCACCACTGTATTATAGTGTCTTATTTTAAGGCTTTCAGAAGGGCAATTTTGTTGTAATTCAAATATTTTTCAGTGAAATGTCACCAAAGAATCTAACCTCGAAAATGCGTGTAGCAGAGAGGCACGACGCACGACGAGAGAGCTCATCAATCAGCAACACAAATCGCGGCAAGTAAGGAAGTTCAAAGAATCAGGACAGCTGAGGGTCGTATTCAAGAATCTCAAAACAGCGCGTATCGACGCGCATTTAAAAAACAAAACAAGAACAGCGTGATGAACGTCTGTGACAGAATATATCGAGAGCAAGAGCGGCACGAGAACAGCACATAACTACATTTGGAGAGAGAGAACGAGAGAGACAGCAAATCAGCCGTGCTTTAACACGTGTATCATTTGTTCGTCTTGCATTCCAATATGCACCAGCCATTGATTACTCTGCACAATCTAAAATTCAATCGGTGCAATGAATAAAATATGCCAGTATTATCAGGCGTTGAAATTCCGCAATGAAGCAGCTGGCATGTGTTGTGCATCAGGATATGTTGTATTTGCTGATCTCACATCTGATGGGACGTCATTTTGAAACTAAATTCAAAATACAAGGTCCAGATTGGTCGTGATACCGATGCCAAACGATGACCCAAAGTTTCTCCAAATTTATTGGAAATTGTGAGGAACGCTTGAAAAACTAGGTGCCAGTATAATTTCATCGATCAAGCAGAAGAGAGAGCAATGGTAGTATTGTTGGAAAATTGTTTGGAAAATAATAATCAACTTAATCAATTGTGTCGCACAGATTAAAAAATGGACAACTATCAAATTGTCATCAAAGCTGACAAATTTACCATCCAGGAGAACACGCTGGCAGGTTCAACGCGCCAACCGTAGATGACGTTGCAGTTTTTATGGATGGTGACTCAGTTGATGAAAGTCACACGTCAAGATAGAACTGTTAGTATAATTTCGGATCTATACCGTTCGTATGGCGCACTCCAGTATCCATTTATATTCTGGCAAGGGCAGGATAAATATCACATCAACATCAAACAGCGTGATCCAGTTGCTGGTAAATTTAATATTCAACTATTTAATTCGTTTATTAGTACAGTAGACCCACGGTATTCCAACCAGGAGCCGGATTATAGCGGGCCCACTATATTGATTTCTTATTCTTTTTTTACTATTTAATTTATTATTTTTTCTGGTAATAAAACAAATAAAAAAGTTACTTCAATGAAGTACTACGCCCCCCGATTGATGGTTAGACGTAATTAGGATAACTATATCCTTCGATATCGTCAACTGTGCCATCAATACGTCTTGGATATGTACGCCAAGGTTGAAAACAAGCATTTGCGATTTATTCGATACAACCGGGCTAAATTACGATCGGAGGAATACATCCTCTTACGAGATACTGTTATCGGCAATATTTATGAAAATTTAAACGCCGATGATATCGGTAATGCATTTATTTTACCTTCAAGCTACATCGGCAGTCCATAACCACCTAACTTTAATATTACACCAGCTAAAATTATTCTACCAGAAATAGGAACATACAGGAATATATACAAGATGCGATGACTTACGTACGACATTATGGTCGTCCAGATCTGTTTATTACATTTACATATAATCCGAATTGGGAGGAAATACAAACTTTGCTATTACCAGGCCATCAATCAATGCATCGTCATGATGTCACGGCACGTGTGTTCAAACAAAAATTAAAATCATTGATTGATTTAATCGTAAAACATTCGGTTTTCGGTAACACACGTTGCTATCTGTATTTGATTGAGTGGCAAAAGCGAGGTTTGACTCATTTTCACATTTTGATTTGGCTTGAAGTTAAAATCCGTACTTGAGCCACCAAAAACGACAAACCACAAACTGAATTTTTCACATTGTGTCAAAATCTGATGTGTTCCACCAATTCGCAAAAACATCATTGTATACCGATGTTTCAAGCTATTTTTCATGGAACAAAATAGGTAAAAAAAATGGTAGCCACGTAAACAAGGAGAACCACATCCTTCGATCGCAGGCATATTCAAAGCAAATACGTTAGGACGACTTTACACAGTGCATCCAAAACAACGTGAATGTTTCTTTCAGCGTTTGTTATTGGTGAATGTTCCCGGACCAGCTTCTTTCGAATTTTTATGAACAGTTGTTAATGGTCGAGTGTTCAATACATGTCAAGATGCATGTCGCGAGTTGCAGCTGCTGGTAGACGACAATCATTGGGACCCGACACTTGCTGATGCAGCGTTGACAGCCACCCCAAATAGTATTCGTCAAACTGTTTGCAATTATTTTGACAACATGTTATCTAACACAATCTTCGAGTTTTTGGGAAAAATATAAAAACAGTATGACTGAAAATATACTACACCGAGTTAAAAAAAAAAAAAAAACAATGTCCAAATCTAGATTTCACACCAGAGATGTATAATGATTAATTAAGCATTAGTGTTAATCGAAGATTTATGTATTTTAATTTCAGATTTGCCACTTAATAATTATAGTACACCGTCACCTGATCGACCGACAATTATTGCGAATAATGAGCTATTACTGACAGCAGAACAAAAAAATATTTATAATCGGATTATGCTGACTGTTGACGCGCCAGGTGGAACCGGTAAGACTTTTTTAATAACGCTGATCCTTGCGAAGGTACGGTCGCAACAGAAAAATGCATTGGAATTTCATCGTCAGGCATTGCTGCCACTTTTTTATATAGTGGGTGAACCGCACTTTCAGCATTTAAGCTGCCACTAGACATTCATAACAAACCAAACGCAATGTGTAAAAATTAAGAAGAAAAGTGGAATAGCTGCAGTGTTGCAAAAGAGTTCAATTATAATTTGGGATGAGTGTACTATGGCTCATAAACATTCACTCTATGCATTTCATAGAACTGTGCAAGATTTGAAAGGTAACGATAAACTTTTCGGTGGTACTGTCTGGTGGCTTCCGACAGACATTACCAGTGATTCCTCGCTCTACTTTTGCCGATGAGATTAACGCATGTTTAAAACAATCGTTTTTATGGCGGAATGTCGAAACACTTTGATTGACCATGAACATGCGGCACAAGTATTTTGTAAGCAATTGCTGGATATTGGAAAAGGTGAAATAGAACTGCATCGAAATACGCAATACATCAAATTGCCAGACAAATTCTGCACTGTTGTTCACTCAAAAATGGACTAACTCAGCGTGTGTTCCTGGATATATCAAATAATTACTTAGATCATAATTGGATCAGTAATCGTGCTATTTTGGCAGCAAAAAATGTTGATGTCAACGAAATGAACTTCCAGATACAACAGATGTTGCCAGGTGATCTGATGTCTTTTCAATCAATAGATACTATTGTAGATGAAAATGAAGTCATAAATTTTCCAAATGAGTTTTTAAACTCCTTGGATATAACAGGAATGCTGCCACACAATCTCCGGTTAAAGATTGGTTCACCAATTATTCTTCTTCGTATTTTGAATCCACCTAGATTATGCAACGGTACACGTTTAGTAATCAAAAGGATCACCAGAAATGTTCTTGAAGCAACTATTTTGACTGGAATGTTTAAAGGAGAAATCGTCCTGTTGCCACGTATTCCAATGATACAGTCAGAATGTCCAATACCATTTAAAAGGCTTCAATTTCCGATTCGTCTGGCTTTCGCTATGAAAATAAATAAGTCACAAGGCCAAAAAATGTCCGTTTGCTGCTTGGATTTGGAAAATACGTGTTTCTCCCATGGGCAACTATATGTCGCCTGCTCACGTGTAAGGAAACCATTAAATTTATTTGTATTAGCAAAAGACAGGCTAACTAAAAATATGGTGCACCAATTAGCGCTTAGATAAATTAAAATTATTGAATTGTAATAATTTAAAATAATAAAATAATTGTTAAAAATGTTTAAAAATCAACTTCATAGGCCTCATTTATAAAACTGAAATTTCAGTTTATATAAATAAATAAAAATAATTTATTTATTTATTTTATAAATATCAATTTTTATATAATTTCAATTAAGTAATTTGTAATAAAATGTAAATTAATTTTTTTATGATCGTTTGTCCTTAATTTGAACTCCCCGTAACTCTTTACCAATTACATTTGAATTTCCAAATCGACTACAATGTTTTTGTTTTTATTAGTGAATATTAATTTGACTACTTTAGGAAGTATAGAATAACATTAATCCAACGTACTATAATTACTAAGTCACAGCAACGCGTGACCGGATCAGCTAGTCTATAGTACTAAAATCCTTTCCGTAATTATACGTAAGATAACGTTGTGGTAATAAATAAAATTAAAATAAATGTAGGAAGCACCCTGTATATGTGAGAGGTGCTAAAATATGATTTTAATAAGAGGCTGAATTAGCTACCCAGGCCTGAAGTAATGTATAAAAAATGTGAGCACCGGTGTAAAACTTTTAAGAGGGAAAAGGCAATGAACTCAATTATTCAGGTAATTGTTACAATATGTTGCGAGTATCTTTGCGGGTAACATATGAGTGGGGACAATAAAATTTAACCAATAAGTGATGTCAAGTGCTTTAGCACATAATCCAAGGAAAACTAGTTATTGTGATCTAGCACATAATTAGTCAAAACGCATTATGCAAATATTTTGCGCATTTCTGAACATCATTTGTCTGACACGGTAATATCTCAGCTTATCCATCCCAAATTATAAATTAAGCTCTCATTTCTCTGGATGTAAAATGGAGAAAGGGAGAGTTACCATTTTTATTAAAAACTAGCTGATAGCCGTGACTTCGTACGCGTGGATTAAGAATTACATTGCCAGAATTGAATATAAAAAGTTGTTGGTAGCAAAGGATTGGTCCCAAACAACACCGGATCGGCATAATGTGACCGCAAAGCCATCACTATATCATTCTACCATAACATTACAGACTAACACACACATCCGTCACTCTGTCACCATTCGATAAGCTCTAAAAATTTGGTGACTACAACTGTTAATCATACCGAAAAAAATGTCCTGTACCCTACAGATTTTCCTGTCAAATTCCGTCAATTTCGGTATAGGCATTTAGTCGTCAAAATGTATCAATGGATAGAGACTTACTTCCGCTTTTATAGTATTATTACTGCAGTTCACACACACACTGACTGCGAATCATCCCTGAGGGATCAATATAACGTTAAAAAGTGTACACCTACAGCATTGCAAGACTGCCTACGATTTGCCTCGCATTGCACCCATAAATTTGTGATATCTACAGTTTTACATTCAATCCGAATAACCGACGCCCAACCGTGACTCTTACGATCAAAAACAATTTTTAAAAATCTTAGCCTCCACGGAGATTTGAACCGGAGACCACGACGTTCGTAAGCAAGTGCTTTAGCCACTGAGCTGGCAGTCCACTACACGGAAACCATGTACGGAGACGTCCGTATCCAACGTGTCTGTTTATCGCCGTATTTCGAAGTTATGAGACAAAATGTTATTTATACACATAATTTTTCAACCAAATGTAGACAGTATTTTTCTCCTTGTTTCAATGGATAAGTGTGCAAAGTTTCATCGAGATGAAAACTGTGGATTTGTCTGAAGAAGAAACAAACAAACAAACATACATTCATCTTTATATATACAGATAATATTAAATGCAACAGTGTAGTTGCAAGTAAGTATTGTATAGAACAACACTTTGAATGCTGTGTTACAAAACTGGAATATGTTAAGGAAGAGCTCATAGTACCTAATAACAATGTACAGGACCCCCTCAGGAAATTTTAGACTGTTTTTATAACAGTTAGAGTCTTTGCTACTATGTTTCACAAATAACAAACAAATAGTTTTATGTGGAGTTTGAATCACAGCAATGAGAAGCTAGATATGGAAACCTTGAAGCAACATGTGTAAACAATCGTCCCATTTCATTACTTCCAGGATTATCAAAGATTTTTGAAAAGATCATGTATCGTAGAGTAATAAAACATGTTATGCTCACTAATTCATAATTTTGGTTGTGGAAAGGATCATCCATAGTAATGGCTATACATTAACTTTTAAATAACACATTTGAACAACTGAATAATAAAATGAGCCCTGTAGGAATATTTTTTGATCTTGCAAAAACATTTGACTGTGTAAATCATGAATTATTTTTTGAAAAAAAAGGAATGCTGTAGTATTTATAGAACCGCAGGTAAATGATTTAAATCAAACATAGAATGTCGAAAGCAAAAGTTTCCATTGTTTATTCTAAAATAAGTAAAGTTGCTTCATCAGAATGGGAGAAAATAAAACATGAAATTCCACAAGGCTCTCTCCTAGGACCCCTACTCTTTTGATTAAACATTAATGACCTTCCCGGAAACTTATCTGACAAAGTTAAAGTGTTTTATTTGTAGTTGACACTAACCTGACTGTGAGAAAAACACCAAACAGTAATCTAGGATTTAATATAAATGAAGTACTTAGTGAAGTAGCAAATTGGTTTAAGGCAAATTCTTCAAAATTAATTTTTGAAAAAACACATTATATTAGGTTTAAAAAAATAATGCACAACTAGATTTACAAGTAAGCTATTAAAATGACACAATCTTAGAAACAAAGAATATAAATTATTTGGTATTAAAATAGTTGAGAAACTCTGTTGACACGAACATATCACTTCACTACTGAAAAAGTTAAGTAGCGCCACTTTTGCATTACGAACACTTTCTCAAACAACAGATCTAGAATTAACAAAATAGGCATACTTCTCATATTTTAATTCATAATTTCATGGAATAATTTTTGGGGGAAACTCTTCACAAAGTAAAAAAGTTTTTATAGCACAGAAAAGAGTTATTAGGTTGCTGTGTAGGGTAAAATCAAGAACTTCTTACAGACAACTTTTTATTAAACTCAATATTCTTACAATGACTTCTCAATATATATATACTCTTATGTGCTTTGTCATAGGACATTTTAACCTGTTTACATCTAACACACAGGTACTCAATTTCAATATAAAGAACCAGAAATATCTTGCACAAAATAATAACATCTCTTTCATTAGTACAAAGAGGAGTTTTTTTTTAAAAAAAATATTCTTGGACACATCTGTTTAATAAACTTCGAAAGAGTATAAAACAGTTTGCAGATAATGGAGATGTATTTAAAGAAAAACTGAAAAATTATTTTGGAATTCTGTCTCACTCAGGTTAATGCTATTAGCGGGAAAAAGATCAATTGTTAATTTTACATTAGTCTGTGAATGTGTTTTCTTAACAAGTGTTGAATAAATTACTAAAGACGATATTGGGAAAATTTGTTCTGACATCAGTGCTCAGTTTTGATAAGTTATTATCATGTGTGAGAAGGTATTCAATCACTTGAAGAGAGTTCAGCTGGCGAAAAGGAAAAAAGTTAACTTAATGGTTTATAGAATTTTTGTATAAAATACGAATTGAGTTATGGCCACAGTTACAGCTCTATAATATTAAAAACCATATTTTAACTGGTAGAAGACTACGAAAAGTTGTTTTAAGCTTTGCAAAGTAGTAGTTATTACCTTGTAGTATGTAATACGTACAATAATAATGAAATGATTTTATTTAACCATTTTTGGAATTGTGTTTAACAATACGGTGACAGATTAAAATGTCGGGAAATGTTTAGAAAATAATAGTACGAAAACATACGAGCTTATAGAATCATCGGGTTTAGCACATTATTAGGTGTCTCGTCGTTTATTATATATGAATAAATTAGTTTCAGACACACCTTCAAATTTAACTTGTTTTTATTTCTCGTAAAGCATCGAACTTCAAAGATAATGATCACATGTAAACATAAGCTACAGCGATTACATTCAATACTGCTTTCAAAGACAATACTGTCATACACTCAAACTGTGTGTCCTTGCCGATGTAAAACAGTGTTTACGCAAAAACTGTGACACTGAGTCTCTGCCACTTGCTTTATATAAGTTTCATAGAAAGTACCAGAATATTACCAAGGCATCCGACAGATGATTCTCGAACTTTAATAATACTTAAACAATTTAAAACATATTAAAACAATCAAAATCAATACATAATCATTTACAATAATTAGGAAACGCTAAGAAATGAAAATTAAAGATACCTAAACACAAAATTATAAACATACATCATTTTAAACGCATAAAAATCGTCCTTTAAACATCGTAGCTCACCTTAATACTTGGAATACAAACATTTAATAAATTTTTCTTGCATAGTTCTGTCCTTAAACATATTAAATAGTATTTAAATAATTTCTTTTCATAAAACAAAGTCCTTTTACACCTATTTACAGCAATTTGCAAGACGAATATACAAAATCACATTCACTCAACCCCTAGCTTGCTACAAATGCTTGTTAAAATACACATCCACTTAAAGTACAGGTTTGAGGGCTGTTGCAATATGTTAGGGAAATATGTAAAGTTTTCATGTGAAAATTAATTCACCATGTAAAATAGTAGTCGTAAGTGAGTTATTACAGTATTACAGTTTCGGGTGGTAACATAGCTTAATTATACTCTGTTTGCAAAGCAAAAATGTATGTGTAGGAAATTTCACTCATTTAATTTAACGCAAGACCAACTTGGAACTATTTGTTGAAAAATCTTTGATTTTGTAATTTGTTTCCAGGCTGTGCTATGATCACCCTACTCGCGATTCAGTACAGAAAATAGAGAATTTCCAAAAACTAAGAAATGTATCGATTTTCAAAACACAGTAACTTGTGCTGTTGTTGCATGTTTTTCACTAATTTATAGTGAAATATGCAGTCTATAAATTATCATTAATTTAATTTCAGTATTACAGCTGTCGATTTACGAGCCATAAATTGTTACCATTCGTTTCTGAGCGATTGAAAACTCCCTGCACGAATGTTTTAAAAGGTTTTACAATTCTTTTTGCCGAAGAAACTTTGATTTCAGTGCTTGAGTGCAGCTAAGCTGACGGAGTCGAATATCACGTTGCCGGCCTCAGCTGACCTCCACGGATGTGGGCAACGTCCTACCGTGAACGACAACTTGACTACCACGCAAAGACTATATGTTAGACGTTTCATCAAAGCCAGTTGATGTTCTTCAAATGTCCAATTTCTTATTTGTATTATTTTCATATTATGTTTAAGGGTAACACTGTCAAAGGAATGACTACAATTAAGTTAGGATTTATGGGAATACTAACATTTTAACACAGATAGTGCAGTTCCTAAGATCTTAGATCCCAAAACTCAGAAAATAACTAATCTCCAATTCAAAATAATTTGAATTTTCATATTTCACAGATGAGATCAAGTACCGTCGAAACTATTCCATTAGCTTCCAGTGGCGATTCTTTTTTTTTTTTTAACCACATCAATGGTCCTCGATTTACAATTCAGTAATCTTGCATATTTTAACTTCATGATTTTAACATATTTCTGGGAATAGATTAAAAGTAATATGATTATTAAACTTAAATTACGCAGATCAATAAACAGAATTAAACAAGGATGAAATACGTGATATTGGTGAGCAAAACAAAACTAGTGCTATCTGTTAATTAAATATATGACTCAATAATTAAAAAGAGATTGAACTAGTGAAGGACGCTTAACATTTTTCACTTTTATCAGTACAAGATCTGGCATGAATTTGTAGTAATACCAGCATTTATTAACATGTCTGCTTTAATTTCATGAGTTATAACTGAATAATGGTTTACTTCAGTATTAATGATTTTTGAATAATTGATAAGTGTTTGATTTAATGGATTTCATAGTATGCTTTGATATTTTTAATTCAGAGGAGACCTTGCAGGACACGTTATCGATTGTACATGGACTGTTTTCAATGGCCATTAAACGGACTCACCAACAGTTAGCCGCCTTCTCATTCTTATCAGCTAAAGCTAAACCAGTCCTAGCCTTCTCTATTCTCGGTTATACAATCATAAAACGGATTGCTGCCATATATCCTGATAATTACCACTAATAGTAGCCCCGAAGATGAAGAACCTTCACAGAAAAGAAGAAGACTTAGATGAGGCCTAAGAACACGAAGGTTAGTCACTCCAGTTAAGGTCACCACTTGGAACGTCCACAAATTGGCCAATAACCACTCGGTCCAATGACAAAGTGGTGTAAGAAGTGTGGATGCAAGCGAACCTAAGTTCTTCAATGTGAAAGACCTTCAGGGCAAAAGAGTTCTAAAGAAGATCTACAACAATAATACGAAGAACTTCACGGAAGACTTAGAAGAGGCCGAAAAACACGAAGGTTAGTCACTACGCTTAAGGTCTAACACTCACAACGTTCACAGATGGGCCAATAACCGCTTGTAACCCTGGAACTGAGCAGTTTCTAACTTCCCAAGTCTATGATGATGATAGAGTAAGCTGACGTTGCCTATTAATTGAAATAAAAACATAGCTGGCATCTATCACATTCATGATTTTCTGCTATACAAAGATATGGTAAATATGAGCTAAGTAGTGCAAATATGGCGTAGAGTATTACTTATGATTTAAAGGACTCTCGAAGGTCAGACTCCTATCAAAGTTATTTATCAGATGATGAGCCACTTGAGAAATATATCAAATGATTTGTTTTTCGTAACGTATCTGGCCCCGTTGACTTCACTCGCCGCTATATAATGGGGTCTGGCTGCTGCCCTGTCAGCCTTCGAGATGTTTCGCTCGCTGCTGATTGTCCTGTTGGCCGCTGCCGTCTGTTCTGCAGGCGTTGCGCCTGCTCCCCGCTCAATCAGGCGACCCCGCCTGGACGGCAGGATCGTCGGTGGCACCGAGGTCGACATCACAGAGTACCCCTACCAGCTGTACTTCCTGTACGAGGGACTCATGTGAGTATATGATTAGCTCTACAGCACTAATTAAAGCGAATATATGTCTGTAGGCTAAGTGTCTTCGAAAAACTATTGTCGTCAAATGCATTTCAAACAACGAGTGTAAACTCTCGGATTATTTTGTCAGGTAAACAAATTTGCTTTAGATTAAGGTTTATTAGTATCTAACTGTAACTGGTAAAGCTGAACTAAGATTTTAATTGTTACTGATAAACCACAACTATGGGCTGTCATGTGGTCCTGTTCAAGGTGACTGAATGGACCAAAATTCAGGCCCGTTTATAGTTTTCCCAGCAGTCCAAACGGTTGTGTTAAACCACGAGGGAAATGACATACGAAGCTAAATGAAATTTGTTTCTGAGCAATTAAGCACATAAAAAATTTAATTATTTTCAGTAACTTAAGGAAATGCATGTTCTTCTTATGGCTTTTCACTCGTCAACTTAAAGGTTAGTAGACATGAGAGCTACGACCAGGAAGTAATTTGGCCATGGTTTTGAAGGAACCATCCTGTTACCCTCATGAAGTGATTTCGGGAAACCACTGGAACCGAAATGTTTGATGGGCATTAAACTCTCACCTTCCCGAATGCTAGGTCACAGCCTTACCAACAGCCTGGACCGGGTGCAAAAATTCGCATGGAAAACAAAAGTTGGGTTTCTCTTTCTACCCTGGCAGAAGTATCGTTCATTGAAATATTTAATTCTAACGTTTAGCGCGACTTCGTCTGCTTGGAAGTGTGTTACAGTATAAGAGTTTTAATCGTTATAACAGTAATAGTAATAAATATGGCAATAGTAAAAATTTATTTACTTTCTTTACCAAAAATTTCAATAATACTACTCCTCTAAAAAATAAAATTTATTTGCTGCTTGGATATTAGTTTTATTTTAGCACTATATTAATTTGGTCAATTACTTATTCATTAAAATAGAAATCCAACATTTAGGCCTCACTTGTGAAGCACCGTGAAATGGTGACTGTATATACGTATCAGGATTAAACGTGAAGTTTTCTTTAGCCGACGCTTTATAATACAGAAAATTACCTTGTGACTAACGATATTCACAGAGGTAGAAGTTGAGTTCTTATATTCTGCCATCAGCTCCCCGGCATCCAGTGTAACGTTGGTGACATTCGTTTAAATACATTGATGAGGTATTTTCTTCTCAACGATTGCAAAGTGTTTGTTTTGACGTTTCAGCTTTGCGTCGGCGTGCGGTGCATCCATCATCAGCAATGACTGGGCGCTGACGGCAGCCCACTGCGTCGTCGACTCTGCTCAACGGCATCACGCTGCGCTCGGCTCTTCGAGCAGCAGCGGCGGCACTGTACACACAGTGTCTGACGGCTACTACCACGCACAGTTCGACGAGAGCACGCTCGACAACGACATCGCCGTGCTGCAGGTGGCCAACGCATTCGTCTTCAGCGATACGACGGCCGCCATAGGACTGGCCACCGTCCGACCCCGCAGACGGCACAGCGGTCACTGTCAGCGGCTGGGGAACCACCAGCGAGGACTCGAACACCACCCCGGAACAGCTGCGCGCAGTCACCGTCAACATCATCAACTGGGACGAGTGCAACACCGCCTACACTCCTCTCTATGGAGGAATCACCAACACTCAGATCTGCGCGGGAGTGACCGGCGGCGGCCAAGACTCGTGCTCAGGAGACAGCGGCGGTCCTCTGGTGTCTGGCTCCAGCCAGGTCGGCATCGTCTCCTGGGGTCAGGGCTGCGCAGAGGCCGGCTACCCCGGCGTCTACAGCAGCGTCGCCACCCTCCGCTCCTGGATCAGCGACGTCACCGGCGTCTAACAACTCATACCCTATGAGTGAACAAGAAAAATAAATTATTTTGCATTAAAATGTATTTATTTTACAATTTTTGTTAATCCCAAAACCAAACCTTTGCAAAGAAAACTCTGCTGTAAGCTTCATACTAACGGATAACCCACAGTCACCTCGCTCCTGTTAATAGAAAAAAAAATTGCTCAATTGGTGTAAAGTGAGCTGGAACAAGACATCCGGAAGGTCTCATGTTCAAACTTTTTCCTGGCCATTAAGATTTCAGATTTTTTTTTATTTTTTAA
>JARYHS010009186.1:232888929-233042344 GCA_031002005.1 Vandiemenella viatica
GTATTCGTGACTGTAATCCCGTTATTTTTCCAGAAACGTTAGAATCTCCATCGTAGCGCTGACCCCTGAGTTTTAAGAGTTCTCACTTGTGCTTGGCGAAAATGTTAGTGACCAAAACAAATAAGGCTTATTAAGTTGAGGCCATGGATTGTCTTTCGCCCAGTTTTTAAAAATAAATGGTACTGGAGAACTACTCGAAGTAGTTTCTAGGGGAAAAAAATGAATTCATACGAGGGGCAGTCAAAAACTTCCCCGAATTTCATTGTAACTCTTTATTAACAAGAGATATGTACACATTTAACTAATCTCATTTAAAGAAGGCTCCTTCCGAACACACACACTTGCTTCCCCACTTCTGCCATTGCTGGAAACAACGATGAAAATCCTGTTTTGGTATCTTCCAAAGTTCAGCTGTCGCTTTGGTTTAGATGTCTTCTACATTGGCAAAACGGTTGCCTTTGAGGCCCAGTTTCATCTTGGGAAAGAGCCAGAAATCCGATGGCGTCAAATCCGGTGAGTAGGGAGGCTGGTGGAGGACTGGAATGTTCTTTTCTGCAAGCCATGTCTGCACAACAATCGATGTGTGGGAGGCAGCATTGTCGTGATGCAGTAACCATCCTCCTTTCCATTTGCACGGACGCCATCGGATTCTAGTGTTAGGTAAGGTGACAAATATATTAGCGGAAAATGGATACCACGAAAAAAAAATCGTAAATCAGGAAAAACGAAAGTAACACTGCTACGTTTGTTTATTAGTCCATGCGCATTATTACAATTTCAAGAATTAATTCAGGCAAAGATATTTTTACTAAATAATTGGTAAAAAAAAACCTTGTAAATTCATTTAAAAAATAAACCCAACAGTTTTTATCCAACTTCTGTATTTAAATGTGGAAACTGTACAGAAAGAAAAAAAAAACCATTCGTTCACAGCAATAAAATCCTCATGTTGGTGTCCTTTTAAATAAACTTTCGCAATTTGTCCTACAATTCATAATAGGTTTTATTGGCCAGGTTTAGTGACGTGTATCTCCCTCACTAAAAATTTAACGGAGAAATCTGTGCAGTTTTGATACCATTCCTCTTAAAACCAAAAACTGCAATGCTCAGTCACTCATTTTTCACAAACTACGCTCTATTATAGCCAAAATGTTTAAATCCGCCATACAAAATAATAGAGAGTGGCAAGAGAAAACATCCAGCAAATAAACCTGATGACACGTACTCGGACCGCGGACGTGATGTTTATATGTACAACTTGGTTGCCAATTAAGTTCACTACAAAGTTGGCAATCAAGTTGGTCGTCTGTGGGCCCCTTAGGTATATGTATTATTATATGATAGTAGCGTGTCTCAAAATGAAACCAAAACTAAGTCCTATTTAGATATTTTTGTACAAAAACTGAATCTGTGGCAAAATGTACGTTAGGTAAAAAATAATGTTCTCTGAAAGAACGTACCACCATTGCTTTAAAAAGCAATTTGAAATCCATCCATCCAGAAGAATTTAAAACGTCTGAAAAATTAAATGTAGATCTTAAGTTACATGAAAAAAATTACCAATATCACTCTGGTCAAGCAAAAAGGACTGCCATTAAAAGTAGATCCTCTTAAGTGATGGCAAATGAACGATCACAAATATTCTATGATGTTTCCATTAGTCTCCAGGTTTTTGTCAGCCCCGCCTAGCAGTGTCTAGCGAAAAATTGTTCAGCGAAAGGTTTAATTTGTGTATATGGGGGTGGGAGGGGGGGGGGGAAGGGGGAAAAGGAAAAAAATTAAAAATGAGAAAAGGCTGCTAAGCGTTTGTTTTTTAAAAATAACTTGCCACTTTAAGCTTTCGAATATTAATTATAGTAATTAGAAAACTACTACTTCAAAGTCAGTTACTGTTTGATTTGATTATTAAAATAAACATTATTCCACTTGTCATTTTTATTAAATAGAAGTAACTAGACACTAAATCATATTTTCATACAACTTAGGCTTCTGTTTCCGCTTCCATAATGTCGCTTCCGTTACATCTCTAGTACATAAACGTGAATATTCATTACATGCGCACGTATTTATGTATAGAATGAAGAACAAGAATAAGAATTTTACTTTTACTTACTTTCACCATTTTGACTGTCAGCTGACTGAACAAGGCCATCTTTTAAGGTTCCAGTGGATCATTCGTCTAAGGGCGATGCAAATTTACCCTCCACTTTCTGCTGTCTTCTAGCATTATCTAGACTCAATTCGTTTCTCCTGTTCAGCTTCACTACGAATTTATCTATTTGATTTTTTTATTGATTTTTTTATTTTTAGAATTAGCCGAAACGCCTTCGAAATACACTAATGCAGCTTTCACACACGACTGCTTTGGACGTGCACTATTTTCTTGCGTTCACTCACAAGATTGTTTGCTCAGTAGGCGACATCTGGGGTGGCGGTCTCTATTGAAACATCAAAGTGATTTAGCACGTTGCTAATGGTGCTGTGGGCACACAGGCTATTATATACGCATTTTGAAGAATGAAACTACCATGCTTAGCTGCTCTTCTCTCTATTTCTTTCTTTCTCTCAATTCTTTCGCCTATGAACTCTCAAATTCCGGGTGGGTGAAATACCCACCCGGAATTTCCCGGGTGGGTACTGCTACCCACCATACCCACATTATCCGCCGGCCCTGATCTGATGGACGTCATTTTGAAACTAAATTCAAAATACAATGCCAGATTGGGTCGTTGATACCGATGCCAAACGATGACCCGAAGTTTCTCCAAATTTATTGGAAATTGTGAGGAACGCTTGAAAACTAGGTGCCAGTATAATTTCATCGAACAAGCAGAAGAGAGAGCAATTGTGGTATTGTTGGAAAATTTTTTGGAAAATAATAATCAACTTTATCAATTGTGTTGCCACAATTAAAAAATGACAACTATCAAATTGTCATCAAAGCTGACAAATTACCATCAGGAGAACACGCTGGCAGGTTCAACGCGCCAACCGTAGATGAAGTTGCAGTTTTTATGGATGGTGACTCAGTTGATGAAAGTCACACGTCAAGATAGAACTGTTAGTATAATTTCGGATCTATACCGTTCGTATGGCGCACTCCAGTATCCACTTATATTCTGGCAAGGGCAGGATAAATATCACATCAACATCAAACAGCGTGATCCAGTTGCTGGTAAATTTAATATTCAACTATTTAATTCGTTTATTAGTACAGTAGACCCACGGTATTCCAACCAGGAGCCGGATTATAGCGGGCCCACTATATTGATTTCTTATTCTTTTTTTACTATTTAATTTATTATTTTTTCTGGTAATAAAACAAATAAAAAAGTTACTTCAATGAAGTACTACGCCCCCCGATTGATGGTTAGACGTAATTAGGATAACTATATCCTTCGATATCGTCTACTGTGCCATCAATACGTCTTGGATATGTACGCCAAGGTTGAAAACAAGCATTTGCGATTTATTCGATACAACCGGGCTAAATTACGATCGGAGGAATACATCCTCTTACGAGATACTGTTATCGGCAATATTTATGAAAATTTAAACGCCGATGATATCGGTAATGCATTTATTTTACCTTCAAGCAACATCGGCAGTCCATAACCACCTAACTTCAATATTACACCAGCTAAAATTATTCTACCAGAAATAGGAACATACAGGAATATATACAAGATGCGATGACTTACGTACGACATTATAGTCGTCCAGATCTGTTTATTACATTTGCATATAATCCGAATTGGGAGGAAATACAAACTTTGCTATTACCAGGCCATCAATCAATGCATCGTCATGATGTCACGGCACGTGTGTTCAAACAAAAATTAAAATCATTGATTGATTTAATCGTAAAACATTCGGTTTTCGGTAACACACGTTGCTATCTGTATTTGATTGAGTGGCAAAAGCGAGGTTTGCCTCATTCTCACATTTTGATTTGGCTTGAAGTTAAAATCCGTACTTGAGCCACCAAAAACGACAAACCACAAACTGAATTTTCCACATTGTGTCAAAAATCTGATGTGTTCCACCAATTCGCAAAAACATCATTGTATACCGATGTTCCAAGCTATTTTTCATGGAACAAATTAGGTAAAAAAATGGTAGCCACGTAAACAAGGAGAACCACATCCTTCGATCGCAGGCATATTCAAAGCAAAGACGTTATGACGACTTTACACAGTGCATCCAAAACAACGTGAATGTTTCTTTCAGCGTTTGTTATTGGTGAATGTTCCCGGACCAGCTTCTTTCGAATTTTTATGAACAGTTGGTAATAGTCGAGTGTTCAATACATGTCAAGATGCATGTCGCGAGTTGCAGCTGCTGGTAGACGACAATCATTGGGACCTGACACTTGCTGATGCAGCGTTGACAGCCACCCCGAATAGTATTCGTCAAACTGTTTACAATTATTTTGACAACATGTTATCTAACACAATCTTCGAGTTTTTGGGAAAAATATAAAAACAGTATGACTGAAGATATACTACACCGAGTTAAACAAAAAAAACAAAAAAAAAACAATGTCCAAATCTAGATTTCACACCAGAGATGTATAATGATTAATTAAGCATTAGTGTTAATCGAAGATTTATGTATTTTAATTTCAGATTTGCCACTTAATAATTATATTACGC
The DNA here is from genome assembly GCA_031002005.1 of Vandiemenella viatica. Taxonomy (NCBI): domain Eukaryota; kingdom Metazoa; phylum Arthropoda; class Insecta; order Orthoptera; family Morabidae; genus Vandiemenella; species Vandiemenella viatica. Next base: position 232,893,585 of record JARYHS010009186.1, read on the forward strand.
CGTCACCTGATCGACCGACAATTATTGCGAATAATGAGCTATTACTGACAGCAGAACAAAAAAATATTTATAATCGGATTATGCTGACTGTTGACGCGCCAGGTGGAACCGGTAAGACTTTTTTAATAACGCTGATCCTTGCGAAGGTACGGTCGCAACAGAAAAATGCATTGGAATTGCATCGTCAGGCATTGCTGCCACTTTTTTATATAGTGGGTGAACCGCACTTTCAGCATTTAAGCTGCCACTAGACATTCATAACAAACCAAACGCAATGTGTAAACATTAAAAAGAAAAGTGGAATAGCTGCAGTGTTGCAAAAGAGTTCAATATAATTTGGGATGAGTGTACTATGGCTCATAAACATTCACTCGATGCATTTCATAGAACTGTGCAAGATTTGAAAGGTAACGATAAACTTTTCGGTGGTACTGTCCTACTACTGTCTGGTGGCTTCCGACAGACATTACCAGTGATTCCTCGCTCTACTTTTGCCGATGAGATTAACGCATGTTTAAAACAATCGTTTTTATGGCGGAATGTCGAAACACTTTGATTGACCATGAACATGCGGCACAAGTATTTTGTAAGCAATTGCTGGATATTGGAAAAGGTGAAATAGAACTGCATCGAAATACACAATACATCAAATTGCCAGACAAATTCTGCACTGTTGTTCACTCAAAAATGGACTAACTCAGCGTGTGTTCCTGGATATATCAAATAATTACTTAGATCATAATTGGATCAGTAATCGTGCTATTTTGGCAGCAAAAAATGTTGATGTCAACGAAATGAACTTCCAGATACAACAGATGTTGCCAGGTGATCTGATGTCTTTTCAATCAATAGATACTATTGTAGATGAAAATGAAGTCATAAATTTTCCAAATGAGTTTTTAAACTCCTTGGATATAACAGGAATGCTGCCACACAATCTCCGGTTAAAGATTGGTTCACCGATTATTCTTCTTCGTAATTTGAATCCACCTAGATTATGCAACGGTACACGTTTAGTGATCAAAAGGATCACCGGAAATGTTCTTGAAGCAACTATTTTGACTGGAATGTTTAAAGGAGAAATCGTCCTGTTGCCACGTATTCCAATGATACAGTCAGAATGTCCAGTACCATTTAAAAGGCTTCAATTTCCGATTCGTCTGGCTTTCGCTATGAAAATAAATAAGTCACAAGGCCAAAAAATGTCCGTTTGCTGCTTGGATTTGGAAAATACTTGTTTCTCCCATGGGCAACTATATGTCGCCTGCTCACGTGTAGGGAAACCATTAAATTTATTTGTATTAGCAAAAGACAGGCTAACTAAAAATATGGTGCACCAATTAGCGCTTAGATAAATTAAAATTATTGAATTGTAATAATTAAAATAATGAAAATAATTGTTAAAAATGTTTAAAAATCAACTTCATAGGCCTCATTTATAAAACTGAAATTTCAGTTTATATAAATAAATAAAAATAATTTATTTATTTATTTTATAAATATCAATTTTTATATAATTTCAATTAAGTAATTTGTAATAAAATGTAAATTAATTTTTTTATGATCGTTTGTCCTTAATTTGAACTCCCCGTAACTCTTTACCAATTACATTTGAATTTCCAAATCGACTACAATGTTTTTGTTTTTATTAGTGAATATTAATTTGACTACTTTAGGAAGTATAGAATAACATTAATCCAACGTACTATAATTACTAAGTCACAGCAACGCGTGACCGGGTCAGCTAGTCTATAGTACTAAAATCCTTTCCGTAATTATACGTAAGATAAAGTTGTGGTAATAAATAAAATTAAAATAAATGTAGGAAGCACCCTGTATATGTGAGAGGTGCTAAAATATGATTTTAATAAGAGGCTGAATTAGCTACCCAGGCCTGAAGTAATGTATAAAAAATGTGAGCACCGGTGTAATACTTTTAAGAGGGAAAAGGCAATGAGCTCAATTATTCAGGTAATTGTTACAATATGTTGCGAGTATCTTTGCGGGTAACATATGAGTGGGGACAGTAAAATTTAACCAATAAGTGATATCAAGTGCTTTAGCACATAATCCAAGGAAAACTAGTTATTGTGATCTAGCACATAATTAGTCAAAACGCATTATGCAAATATTTTGTGCATTTCTGAACATCATTTGTCTGACACGGTAATATCTCAGCTTATCCATCCCAAATTATAAACTAAGCTCTCATTTCTCTGGATGTAAAATGGAGAAAGGGAGAGTTACCATTTTTATATAAAAACTAGCTGATAGCCGTGACTTCGTACGCGTGGATTAAGAATTACATTGCCAGAATTGAATATAAAAAGTTGTTGGTAGCAAAGGATTGGTCCCAAACAACACCGGATCGGCATAATGTGACCGCAAAGCCATCACTATATCATTCTACCATAACATTACAGACTAACACACACATCCGTCACTCTGTCACCATTCGATAAGCTCTAAAAATTTGGTGACTACAACTGTTAATCATACCGAAAAAAATGTCCTGTACCCTACAGATTTTCCTGTCAAATTCCGTCAATTTCGGTATAGGCATTTAGTCGTCAAAATTTAACAATGGATAGAGACTTACTTCCGCTTTTATAGTATTATTACTGCAGGTCACACACACATTGACTGCGAATCATCCCTGAGGGATCAATATAACGTTAAAAAGTGTACACCTACAGCATTGCAAGACTGCCTACGATTTGCCTCGCATTGCACCCATAAATTTGTGATATCTACAGTTTTACATTCAATCCGAATAACCGACGGCCCAACCGTGACTCTTACGATCAAAAACAATTTTTAAAAATCTTAGCCTCCACGGAGATTTGAACCGGAGACCACGACGTTCGTAAGAAAGCGCTTTAGCCACTGAGCTGGCAGTCCACTACACGGAAACCATGTACGGAGACGTCCGTATCCAACGTGTCTGTCTATCGCCGTATTTCGAAGTTATGAGACAAAATGTTATTTATACACATAATTTTTCAACCAAATGTAGACAGTATTTTTCTCCTTGTTTCAATGGATAAGTGTGCAAAGTTTCATCGAGATCGGATGAAAACTGTGGATTTGTCTGAAGAAGAAACAAACATACATTCATCTTTATATATACAGATAATATTCAATGCAACAGTGTAGTTGCAAGTAAGTATTGTATAGAACAACACTTTGAATGCTGTGTTACAAAACTGGAATATGTTAAGGAATAGCTCATAGTACCTAATAACAATGTACAGGACCCCCTCAGGAAATTTTAGACTGTTTTTATAACAGTTAGAGTCTTTGCTACTATGTTTCACAAATAACAAACAAATAGTTTTATGTGGAGTTTGAATCACAGCAATGAGAAGCTAGATATGGAAACCTTGAAGCAACATGTGTAAACAATCGTCCCATTTCATTACTTCCAGGATTATCAAAGATTTTTGAAAAGATCATGTATCGTAGAGTAATAAAACATGTTATGTTCACTAATTCATAATTTTGGTTCTGGAAAGGATCATCCATAGTAATGGCTATACATTAACTTTTAAATAACACATTTGAACAACTGAATAATAAAATGAGCCCTGTAGGAATATTTTTTGATCTTGCAAAAACATTTGACTGTGTAAATCATGAATTATTTTTGAAAAAAAAAAGGAATGCTGTAGTATTTATAGAACCGCAGGTAAATGATTTAAATCAAACATGGAATGTCGAATGCAAAAAGTTTTCATTGTTTATTCTAAAATAAGTAAAGGTGCTTCATCAGAATGGGAGAAAATAAAACATGAAATTCCACAAGGCTCTCTCCTAGGACCCCTACTCTTTTGATTAAACATTAATGACTTTGCCGGAAACTTATCTGACAAAGTTAAAAGTGTTTTATTTGTAGTTGACACTAACCTGACTGTGAGAAAAACACCAAACAGTAATCTAGGATTTAATATAAATGAAGTACTTAGTGAAGTAGCAAATTGGTTTAAGGCAAATTCATCAAAATTAATTTTTGAAAAAACACATTATATTAGGTTTAAAAAAATAATGCACAGCTAGATTTACAAGTAAGCTATTAAAATGACACAATCTTAGACACAAAGAATATAAATTATTTGGTATTAAAATAGTTGAGAAACTCTGTTGACACGAACATATCACTTCACTACTGAAAAAGTTAAGTAGCGCCACTTTTGCAATACGAACACTTTCTCAAACAACAGATCTAGAATTAACAAAACAGGCATACTTCTCATATTTTAATTCATAATTTCATGGAATAATTTTTGGGGGAAACTCTTCACAAAGTAAAAAAGTTTTTATAGCACAGAAAAGAGTTATTAGGATGCTGTGTAGGGTAAAATCAAGAACTTCTTACAGACAACTTTTTATTAAACTCAATATTCTTACAATGACTTCTCAATATATATATACTCTTATGTGCTTTGTCATAGGACATTTTAACCTGTTTACATCTAACACACAGGTACTCAGTTTCAATATAAGAACCAGAAATATCTTGCACAAAATAATAACATCTCTTTCATTAGTACAAAGAGGAGTTTAAAAAAAAAAAAAAAAAAATATTCTGGGACACATCTGTTTAATAAACTTCCCAAGAGTATAAAACAGTTTGCAGATAATGAAGATGTATTTAAAGAAAAACTGAAAAAATTATTTTGGAATTCTGTCTCACTCAGGTTAATGCTATTAGCGGGAAAAAAGTCAATTGTTAATTTTACATTAGTCTGTGAATGTGTTTTCTTAACAAGTGTTGAATAAATTACTAAAGACGATATTGGGAAAATTTGTTCTGACATCAGTGCTCAGTTTTGATAAGTTATTATCATGTGTGAGAAAGGTATTTCCAATCACTTGAAGAGAGTTCAGCTGGCGAAAAGGAAAAAAAGTTAACTTAATGGTTTTATAGAATTTTTGTATAAAATACGAATTGAGTTATGGCCACAGTTACAGCTCTATAATATTAAAACCATATTTTAACTGGTAGAAGACTACGAAAAGTTGTTTTAAGCTTTGCAAAGTAGTAGTTATTACCTTGTAGTATGTAATACGTACAATAATAATGAAATGATTTTATTTAACCATTTTTGGAATTGTGTTTAACAATACGGTGACAGATTAAAATGTCGGGAAATGTTTAGAAAATAATAGTACGAAAACATACGAGCTTATAGAATCATCGGGTTTAGCACATTATTAGGTGTCTCGTGGTTTATTATATATGAATAAATTAGTTTCAGACACACCTTCAAATTTTAACTTGTTTTTATTTCTCGTAAAGCATCGAACTTCAAAGATAATGATCACATGTAAACATAAGCTACAGCTACATTCAATACTGTTTTCAAAGACAATACTGTCATACACTCAAACTGTGTGTCCTTGCCGATGTAAAACAGTGTTTACGCAAAAACTGTGACAACTGAGTCTCTGCCACTCGCTTTATATAAGTTTCATAGAAAGTACCAGAATATTACAAAGGCATCCGACAGATGTTTCTCGAACTTTAATAATACTTAAACAATTTAAAACATATTAAAAACAATCAAAATCAATACATAATCATTTACAATCATTAGGAAACGCTAAAGAAATGAAAATTAAAGATACCTAAACACAAAATTATAAACATACATCATTTTAAACTGCATAAAAATCGTCCTTTAAACATCGTAGCTCACCTTAATACTTGGAATACAAACATTTAATCAATTTTTCTTGCATAGTTCTGTCCTTAAACATATTAAATAGTATTTAAAAAATTTCTTTTCATAAAACAAAGTCCTTTTACACCTATTTACAGCAATTTTCGAGACGAATATACAAAATCACATTCACTCAACCCCTAGCTTGCTACAAATGCTTGTTAAAATACACATCCACTTAAAGGGCTGTTGCAACATGTTAGGGAAATATGTAAAGTTTTCATGTGAAAATTAATTCACCATGTAAAATAGTAGTCGTAAGTGAGTTATTACAGTATTACAGTTTCGGGTGATAACATAGCTTAATTATACTCTGTTTGCAAAGCAAAAAAGTATGTGTAGGAAATTTCACACATTTAATTTAACGCAAGACCAACTTGGAACTATTTGTTGAAAAATCTTTGATTTTGTAATTTGTTTCCAGGCTGTGCTATGATCACCCTACTCGCGATTCAGTACAGAAAATAAGAGAATTTCCAAAAACAGAAATGATTCAATTTTCAAAACACAGTAACTTGTGCTGTTGTTCCATGTTTTTCACTAATTTATAGTGAAATATGCAGTCTATAAATTATCATTAATTTAATTTCAGTATTACAGCTGTCGATTTACGAGCCATAAATTGTTACCATTCGTTTCTGAGCGATTAAAAACTCCCTGCACGAATGTTTTAAAAGGTTTTACAATTCTTTTTGCCGAAGAAACTTTGATTTCAGTGCTTGAGTGCAGCTAAGCTGACGGAGTCGAATATCACGTTGCCGGCCTCATCTGACCTCCACGGATGTGGGCAACGTCCTACCGTGAACGACAACTTGACTACCACGCAAAGACTATATGTTAGACGTTTCATCAAAGCCAGTTGATGTTCTTCAAATGTCCAATTTCTTATTTGTATTATTTTCATATTATGTTTAAGGGTAACACTGTCAAAGGAATGACTACAATTAAGTTAGGATTTATGGGGATACTAACATTTTAACACAGATAGTGCAGTTCCTAAGATCTTCGATCCCAAAACTCAGAAAATAACTAATCTCCAATTCAAAATAATTTGAATTTTCATATTTCACAGATGAGATCAAGTACCGTCGAAACTATTCCATTAGCTTCCAGTGGCGATTAATTTTTTCTTTTTTTTTTAACCACATTTAATGGTCCTCGATTTACAATTCAGTAATCTTGCATATTTTAACTTCATGATTTTAACATATTTCTGGGAATAGATTAAAAGTAATATGATTATTAAACTTAAATTACGCAGATCAATAAACAGAATTAAACAAGGATGAAATACGTGATATTGGTGAGCAAAACAAAACTAGTGCTATCTGTTAATTAAATATATGACTCAATAATTAAAAAGAGATTGAACTAGTGAAGGACGCTTAACATTTTTCACTTTTATCAGTACAAGATCTGGCATGAATTTGTAGTAATACCAGCATTTATTAACATGTCTGCTTTAATTTCATGAGTTATAACTGAATAATGGTTTACTTCAGTATTAATGATTTTTCAACCTGATTATTGAATAATTGATAAGTGTTTGATTTAATGGATTTCATAGTATGCTTTGATATTTTTAATTCAGAGGAGACCTTGCAGGACACGTTATCGATTGTACATGGACTGTTTTCAATGGCCATTAAACGGACTCACCAACAGTTAGCCGCCTTCTCATTCTTACAGGATAGTTTATATCAGCTAAAGCTAAACCAGTCCTAGCCTTCTCTATTCTCGGTTCTACAACCGTAAAACGGATTGCTGCCATATATCCTGATATATTACCACTAATAGTAGCCCCGAAGATGAAGAACCTTCACAGAAAAGAAGAAGACTTAGATGAGGCCTAAGAACACGAAGGTTAGTCACTCCAGTTAAGGTCCACCACTTGGAACGTCCACAAATTGGCCAATAACCACTCGGTCCAATGACAAAGTGGTGTAAGAAGTGTGGATGCAAGCGAACCTAAGTTCTTCAATGTGAAAGACCTTCAGGGCAAAAGAGTTCTAAAGAAGATCTACAACAATAATACGAAGAACTTCACGGAAGACTTAGAAGAGGCCGAAAAACACGAAGGTTAGTCACTACGCTTAAGGTCTAACACTCACAACGTTCACAGATGGGCCAATAACCGCTTGTAACCCTGGAACTGAGCAGTTTCTAACTTCCCAAGTCTGATATGATGATAGAGTAAGCTGACGTTGCCTATTAATTGAAATAAAAACATAGCTGGCATCTATCACATTCATGATTTTCTGCTATACAAAGATATGGCAAATATGAGCTAAGTAGTGCAAATATGGCGTATAGTATTACTTATGATTTAAAGGACTCTCGAAGGTCAGACTCCTATCAAAGTTATTTATCAGATGATGAGCCACTTGAGAAATATATCAAATGATTTGTTTTTCGTAACGTATCTGGCCCCGTTGACCTCGCCCGTCGCTATATAATGGGGTCTGGCTGCTGTCCTGTCAGCCTTCGAGATGTTTCGCTCGCTGCTGATTGTCCTGTTGGCCGCTGCCGTCTGTTCTGCAGGCGTTGCGCCTGCTCCCCGCTCAATCAGGCGACCCCGCCTGGACGGCAGGATCGTCGGTGGCACCGAGGTCGACATCACAGAGTACCCCTACCAGCTGTACTTCCTGTACGAGGGACTCATGTGAGTATATGATTTAGCTCTACAGCACTAATTAAAGCGAATATATGTCTGTAGGCTAAGTGTCTTCGAAAAACTATTGTCGTCAAATGCATTTCAAACAACGAGCGTAAACTCTCGGATTATTTTGTCAGGTAAACTAATTTGCTTTAGATTAAGGTTTATTAGTATCTAACTGTAACTGGTAAAGCTGAACTGAAGATTTTAATTGTTACTGATAAACCACAACTATGGGCTGTCATGTGGTCCTTTGTTCAAGGTGACTGAGTGGACCAAAATTCAGGCCCGTTTATAGTTTTTTCCCAGCAGTCCAAACGGTTGTGTTAAACCACGAGGGAAATGACATACGAAGCTAAATGAAATCTTGTTTCTGAGCAATTAAGCACATAAAAAATTTAATTATTTTCAGTAACTTAATGGAAAGGCATGTTCTTCTTATGGCTTTTCACCTCGTCAACTTAAAGGTTAGTAGACATGAGAGCTACGACCAGGAAGTAATTTGGACATGGTTTTTTGAAGGAACCATCCTGTTACCCTCATGAAGTGATTTCGGGAAACCACTGGAACCGAAATGTTGATGGGCATTAAACTCTCACCTTCCCGAATGCTAGGTCACAGCCTTACCAACAGCCTGGACCGGGTGCAAAAAATCGCATGGAAAACAAAAGTTGGGTTTCTCTTTCTACCCTGCAAGAAGTATCGTTCATTGAAATATTTAATTCTAACGTTTACCCGCGACTTCGTCTGCTTGGAAGTGTGTTACAGTATAAGAGTTATTTTAATCGTTATAACAGTAATAGTAATAAATATGGCAATAGTAAAAATTTATTTACTTTCTTTACCAAAAATTTCAATAATACTACTCCTCTAAAAAATAAAATTTATTTGCTGCTTGGATATTAGTTTTATTTTAGCACTATATTAATTTGGTCAATTACTTATTCATTAAAATAGAAATCCAACATTTAGGCCTCACTTGTGAAGCACCGTGAAATGGTGACTGTATATAAGTATCAGGATTAAACGTGAAGTTTTCTTTAGCCGACGCTTTATAATACAGAAAATTGCCTTGTGACTAACGATATTCACAGAGGTAGAAGTTGAGTTCTTATATTCTGCATCAGCTCCCCGGCATCCAGTGTAACGTTGGTGACATTCGTTTAAAAACATTGATGAGGTATTTTCTTCTCAACGATTGCAAAGTGTTTGTTTTGACGTTTCAGCTTTGCGTCGGCGTGCGGTGCATCCATCATCAGCAATGACTGGGCGCTGACGGCAGCCCACTGCGTCGTCGACTCTGCTCTGAACGGCATCACGCTGCGCTCCGGCTCTTCGCTAAGCAGCAGCGGCGGCACTGTGCACACAGTGTCTGACGGCTACTACCACGCACAGTTCGACGAGAGCACGCTCGACAACGACATCGCCGTGCTGCAGGTGGCCAACGCATTCGTCTTCAGCGATACGACGGCCGCCATAGGACTGGCCACCGCCGACCCCGCAGACGGCACAGCGGTCACTGTCAGCGGCTGGGGAACCACCAGCGAGGACTCGAACACCACCCCGGAACAGCTGCGCGCAGTCACCGTCAACATCATCAACTGGGACGAGTGCAACACCGCCTACACTCCTCTCTATGGAGGAATCACCAACACTCAGATCTGCGCGGGAGTGACCGGCGGCGGCCAAGACTCGTGCTCTGGAGACAGCGGCGGTCCTCTGGTGTCTGGCTCCAGTCAGGTCGGCATCGTCTCCTGGGGTCAGGGCTGCGCAGAGGCCGGCTACCCCGGCGTCTACAGCAGCGTCGCCACCCTCCGCTCCTGGATCAGCGACGTCACCGGCGTCTAACAACTCATACCCTATGAGTGAACAAGAAAAATAAATTATTTTGCATTAAAATGTATTTATTTTACAATTTTTGTTAATCCCAAAACCAAACCTTTGCAAAGAAAACTCTGCTGTAAGCTTCATACTAACGGATAACCCACAGTCACCTCGCTCCTGTTAATAGAAAAAAAAATTGATCAATTGGTGTAAAGTGAGCTGGAACAAGACATCCGGAAGGTCTCATGTTCAAACTTTTTCCTGGCCATTAAGATTTCAGATTTTTTTTTATTTTTAAATATATATAGTGTTCCTGTATCGATGCAGGTGAATGCCAGGATAGTAACTTCACAAGGCCATTACCGATATCTTTCCCGTTCCTTGTCTCATCTCGTTCCTTCTCTTTAATTCTCTTTAATGACATCACATCGACGTAGCGTAAAGGGGATTAAAAAAAAAAAAAACAGGTAAAATGGTAGTCAGAGCATGTACACAGTCACCATGACTGATTAAACATTTTTCTCTCTAATTTTTGGTTAGATTACAATATACAGTAGTCTTGAGGTAAACAGATAACTCAATTTCCGCAGTACTGCCGATATAGTAAATTTAATCCATAGAGTATGCAACAATTGATATTTCAGAGGGAGTTAGATTTAAAGACTTCAGACGTGGCAAAGAATATCGAAAATGACCTGTACTCCAGATTGGAAAAATATTTATTTCCATTAGAGCATGTAAGGTATCTGAAAAATTTGATAGAATTTTGAAAAAGTTTTTTCTCTTCACCAACTTTTTCCAACTTTTAGGGATTGGCTACCTTCGTCGAGTTAATAATATAATATAATTTTAATTGATGTAATATATATAATATTATAGCACATAATATTATAATATCATGTAATATAACATACAGAAGAACGGAAAGAATAGTAGAAGAGATAGTAGGTGAGGATCACTTTGTGTTTAGGAAAAACTGCTTTACAAGGACAGCAATACTGACTTTAAGATTAATACTTGAGGGGCAGATCAAGAAAAACAAAGATACTTTTATGGCGTTTGTTAATTTAGAAAAAGCTTTTGATAATGATAGGTGGGACAAGATGTTCAAAATTTTAAATGAGTCAGGTCTAACATATGGAGATAGAAGAATACTTTTTAAACTATATAACAATCAAGTTATATAATAGAAGTAAAGAATCATGAGAGACATGCATTGCTTAAAAATGATGTGAGACAAGGTTGTAGTCATTCCCGTTAATATTCAACTTGTATGTAAAGGAAGCAATACAGGAAGTCAAAGAGAAATTTTCATGTGGTATAAGTGTTCAAGGAGGAAAGTCAGTATGCTACAGTTTACTGATGATATTGTCTTGTTAGCAGAACAGGCTGAGGCTATTAAGAACTTATTGATGGAATAAAAAAAAATGCTGAAGGAAGATTTTGGACTGAATATAAATCAAAGCAAGACAAAAGTGATGAAATGTAACAGAAATGATACCAGTCACAGTAAAATCATATATATTATTTCTATAAGGTATTTTTTTGTTACAAGCCTGTATCTTCCTTCATACTTAACGGAAATCAATGAATGAGGTGTCATTTTAAAGTATATGGTCTCCACTTTAGTTACATCATATTTTAAGAAATAAACGTTTCGGAATTAGACCCTTTAAGGGCAAAAATGTCAATATTTCTAAAATGCTGTTTTCTGTGTTATGAATCATTTATCTCCCTTGATACCTATCTGAAATCGTTTAATGAAGTATCATTTTAAAGATTAAGATCTTCCGCTTTAGTGAAGTCATATACTAAGACAGAAATTTTTCGGAATTCGACCCTTAAAGGGCAAAAGAATCAATATTTTTTAAATGCGTTTTTGTGTCACGAGCGATTTATCTCCCTTAAAATCTAACAGATATAGATAAATTAGGTATCATATTAAAGACTGAAGTCTCCGCCGTGGTAACATTATATTTCAAGAAAGGAATTTTTCGTAATTCGACCCTTAAAGGGCAAAAATGTCAATTTTTCTAAAATGCGTTTTTTGTATCTCGAGCCATTTTATCTCCCTGGATATCTAACCAAAATCGATAAATTAAGTAAGATTATGAAAAATATTGTCTCAGCCTTATGACATCATATTTTAAGAAAGAACGTTTTTTGGAATTCAACCCTTAAAGGGAAAAAGTATAATTTTTTCTATAACGCATTTTTGTGTCACGAGCGATTTATCTCCCTTAATATCTAACAGATATAGATAAATGAGGTATCATTTTATAGAATAAGGTATCCGCCGTGGTAACATTATATTTTAAGAAAGGAATGTTTCGTAATTCGACCCTTAAAGGGCAAAAATGTCAATTTTTCTAAAATGCGTTTTTTGTATCTCGAGCCATTTATCTCCCTGGATATCTAACCAAAATCGATAAATGAAGTAGGATTATAAGGAGTAATGTTTCAGCTTTGTGACATCATATTTTAAGAAAGAATGTTTTTTGAATTCATCCCATAAAGGGAAAAAGTATAAATTTTTCTATAACGCATTTTTGTGTCACGAGCGATTTATCTCCCTTAATATCTAACAGATATAGATAATTGAGGTATCATATAAAAGAATAAGGTCACCGCCGTGGTAACATTATATTTTAAGAAAGGAATTTTTTGTAATTTGAACCTTAAAGGGTAAAAATGTCAATTTTTCTAAAATGCGTTTTTTGTATCTGGAGCCATTATCTCCCTTAACAATTAAACAAAATTGATAAACGAGGTATCATTTTAAAGATTGAGGTTTTCGTAATGTCTTCGGTTCCGTTACCACATTTTAAGAAAGAAATTTTTCAAAATTCTGACCTTAGAGGGCAAAAGTATTAGTATTTTTACAACGCATTTTTCTGTCACCAGATATTTATTTTCCTCGCACAGCAACAAATATTTCAGAGATATTGATACGTTGTGTGCATTTTGTTCAGATTTAATTTATTCTGCTAAGGTCAGTGACAGTTTGTCATAAATACAGAGTGTTTTAAATTTTCCTAACTGTTTCGTAATATGTTGCGAGTATTTTGATGTGTACCTATTACACACACACACACAAAAACAAAAATTGCTACAAAAGTACGGTTCTACTTTTCATTATATTACAAGCATTCAACCTCACTATTCATCTCAATTTTATTCGCGAAATTTTCGCACGGGTCGTCTAGTAAATATAAAAATAGGATCGGATGCAATAGGAGAAGTAAGTGAATTTTGCTACTTGGGAAGCAAAATTACAACCGATAGCCGAAGCAGGAATGATGTTAAAAGCACAATAGCACTAGCAAAAATAGCCTTCATGAAAAAGGGTTTCTTTTAGTTTCATATATTAATCTAAGAATTAGAAAGACACTTTTAAAACTCTATGTGTAGCGAAGCATGGACTTTATGAATACTAAAAATAAAGAAAATTGAAGCCTTAGAAATGCGGTGCTACAGAAGAATGCTGAAAATTAAGTGGACAGACAAAATTCGAATTGAACGAGTTTTGGAAATGATGGGTGAGGAAAAAAGTTTATGGAAGAAGCTTGCAGAAAGAAGAAACAGGCTGGTAGAGATATTAATATGTAACCATATCAGATGAGCCTGTGAGGAACGTAATTGGTTTTTAAGCTGGCAACATGGTTTTAGACAAGGATATTCATGCGAATCTCAGTTAGCAGGATATATGAGAGATATTTCTGATGAAATGGACATGGGAGGTCAAATTGATAGTATAGCACTAGATCTTTCAAAGGCCATTGATCGAGTGAGCCACAAAATAGTGCTAAATAAGGAAAAAAACTATTGGAGTTGAGAGAAATTGTGATTTTCTAGGTAGAATTCTAAATTTCTAAAAGGTAAAAAGTAAACGTTAGGGTTGGAAATGCAGTATCAAAGGAAGTAGGAGTGAACGTGAGAGCTCCACAGGGCAGTATATTGGGACCATTACTGTTTGTTATTCTAATGAAAGAGTGTGTTAATGGTTTACTGCCAGAAGTTAAACTGTTTGCAGATGACATTATGTTATATAAAAGGATCAAAACAATGGAAGACTGTAGACAGCTACAGGGTGATCTAGGTAGGATAACTAAATGACTGAGTCAACATGGGACGAAGATAAACAAAAAGGAGAGCCAGCTTATTAGTTAAACAGATAAAAAGCTTAATGCTGTTTATGACTATAAAATGGGGAAGGAGCTGCTTACAAGCTGGCACTTGATTTCAGGCATAAGAGTGTGGGAAAATTTTCTTCGTAGGAAGGAGAATTGATAAATAATTTACCAAAAACACTGAAAGAATTTAAAGTAAAAATTAGGTGGGGGTAAAAGTAGGTTGGAAGGAGGAAGGGAGAAAGACGGGTGTGTAGGGATATTGCCACCAGAGCACGTGCTCCATTGCAATTTTATCAATTATAATTTTTATTATTGTTGTTTTGAAACATGATGGATTGGTTAATTTTGTTAGTGGAAGGTACAGTCGATGGTAAGAACTGTAGAGGAAGACAGATTAGAATATAAAAAGCAGATAATTGAGGACGTGGGTTGTAAGGGAGATGCAGAAATGAAGAACTTAGGACAAGTTGGAAGGGATGGATGATTGCATCAAATCGGTCAAAAGACTGATGACAGCAAAAAAGGTACTGTGAACGATTGGATGAACTGTTGCCTATGAAAACTGCAACGCAAAAATCACCGATTTTTATCTTACCCTAAGGGATCAGCGTGCAGTTAACAAACTAACCTATTTATTTATTGTACGTGGTCATTATTAGGTAATTGCATACTTGGAACAATGTAAACTTTTATCTAAGATACATTGATTTCCAAATAAACTGCAAATGAAGATGATAATTACTTAGTGTTGACTGGGTGATGAAATTCCTTTGGTATATGATCGTTAAACAAGAAAAGAACGTTTGGTTTTCTTACCACTGAAGATTGTAATACTATCAAATTATGACCAGTGTATAGGAAAAACAATTGATGTTTTCAGACATAAACATTTAGTTCCGGGAATGGAGGTTGAATTTTTTCTGCCTAAGATTACATATCTGACGAAGAGAACAATACCAAACAACTTATCGAAAAATTTATAGGATTTGCGTGCAGAAGGCTACCTAATATCGCATTGCAAAATCTACTTTACTGGACTTCTTCCATATTTGCATATCCAGGTCAGGCATTGACTAGATGCACGTCCTCCCGCAAGTATCCAATCGATGCATCTTTGGTTTCCCTCGGGGTCTTCGGCCATCCGCACTTATGTCGAGTGCTGTTCTCGCCAATGAGGTGTCGTTCCTGCGTAATACATGGCAGTATGCCATAACCCTCACGCATTTCCTCAGAGATTGGAGCCTCACCAAATCCTGCCCAAACATTCTCATTCCCGATGTGGTTCAGTCAAGTGAGTCCATGTGGCCAGCGAATCATCTTCATTTCCATGACATGCAGCTGTTGTTCATGTCTTTTCGTGACTGGCTAATATTCGGTTCCATACAGTGCCACTGGTCGAACGATGGTTCTGTATACCTTTGATTTAAGGTGCAGTTGCACCTTCCCGTCAAAAAGGACTCCTGTTACTTAATGCCACGTTGTTCAGGCTGCTTTGACTCTGTTTCAGACGTCTGGCAGTGTCTAGCAATCCGAAAGATTAACGTTCCCAGATATTTGAACTCAGATGACTTACAGAGTTCAACGCCGTCGATTATGGACCCAACACTTATAGATCCTCACTCGATCTTCCGTACATAATTCGCATGCCGTGTTTATCGCGGGGAATTATCCATCGTTGGATTTGTTGTTCCAATTCTTGTCGAGACTCGCAGACGACCATGATATCATCAGCACAGTGCAACGTCCAGCGGTGTGGATTTAGTAGTTCTGTGACAATAGTGTCTAGACTGAGGATAAACAGGAGTGGAGACAAAGCTGATTCCTGATGAACACGAACTCTGACAGGAAAGTCAGAATTTCCTACAACATATGAACATAGCTAATGACATTCCAATATAGCTGCTGGATTCATTTAACATAAACCTATAGTACCCTTTGCTGTTTCAATGCGTCAAGATTAGATCTCGATGTACCTTATCAAAGGCCTTTTTCAGATCAAAAAATGCTACGTGCATCTGGTTTTCTCTTTTCAAGTCGCCTTTCCATCAAAAGATGTGTGCCGTCAATAGCATCAATCGTCTCTGTGCCTTCATGAATCCACATTGATTTATGGCAATCTTAACTTTGCTAGAAGGCGTGAATCCTCAATGCACTAAGAAATCTTCATTGTGCGGTGAAGCAGGCGAATTGGTGGGTAGTTGTAGCTGTCTATCATATCATCCTTTCTTTTCCAAAGAGGTACTGTAACACTAGTGAGCCAAGTAGAAGGAAATTCATCTTGGTCTAAGACCTTTTTTAAAAAGATCTGCCGGGAATTGAGTTGACTGTGATCCAAGCATCTTCCATACCTCCAACGGGATATCGTCTGCTCCAGTTGGTTTTCCGTTTTTCATTTTCTTCGTGGTGGTTTCAACTTCAACAGCTGCCCTAATGGCTAAAGCTGGGTCGCACACAGCATCTGAAGATGGAATTGGTGGATGTGGAAATTTTTTGTTGGTGGTGTTTTTGAAGTGTCATTTCCATCGCCAGAGGATGTAGGTCAGTTTCTTTAACAATTTCTGTTTTTAGACCTTTATGATCATAATATACCAAACATCTTGAGTGGAATGATGAAGACTCATCGCTAGGCGGTATATATTTCTGCTCCTTCTGGAATATTTAGCTCATTGTACGTGTTCCTATAATGGTCTTCTTTTGCGTTTACCACTTCCTGTTAGCCACTGACCTCAGTCGTCTACATTTTTGTTGTTGTTGTTTCTTTTTGTGGCTTTAGGGCCCGTCGACAGCGAGGACATTAGCGCCCTCTACATTTTTGCCGATCGGAATTAAGTCCTGATTGTAGCCAGGTTTTATAGGATAACTTCTTTGCCTGATCATTCCATCACTCATAGGTAGACACAGTTAATCGAAAATTTAACTTCGTTAATCGTTAATCCGCTACTTAAAAAATTAACTTCGATACTCGTTACTTTTTGCAAATTTAACGCAAGTTAAAGTTAACCGTTAAACGTTAACCATCCAAAAGTGGAACTGATGTTAATATTTTGCAATAGGTTTTATTGCAAGCGGTAACAAGGTGCTATGTTCCGTGATTTGAATCAGTAATACGTCTACCCAATTTCCTTTTTGCTTCAACGTTTTCACCAGTTTTTCAAATGTATCGGATTCTTCAATATGTAGTAGAATCATGTTGGTAACGAAAAGGTTTACGAAACGTCGGTCACACGAGCTTTGAAAACGACAGTGCCGGTAGCTACAATGCCAAATGTTTTATTGATCTAAACTTTTATTAGCAAAAGGATGCGAAATCTAATCAATCTGCTATCTAAATTAAAAGAAGCCCATGAAGGCTTTGAATTCTTTTTTTTCCACGAGTTAGCCCTGCTTTTACTTTTTCTTAAAACTGTTCGTATTTGGATAATGCATCCTCTTCACATGTTGTTTAGTAATATTAATGCTATACACATGAGCCTTGATCGTAGAAAGTTTAGGCAGACACAGTTTGTATTCAAATATTAATTATTCGTCCAGTCGTGATTTAAATGCAACATAATCGCATAAATGTGGCCAAGGATTTTTAATATTCTCTTTGCTATTGTTAGCGTTGCTGGTTTCGCTAACGGATTCAAGAGTTCAGTTTAATGTAAAGAATGTCAGTTTAATTTATTTAATTAATGAACACCAATACCACCTAAAAAGTTACATTTTCATGGCAGTAAAAAAATTAGATTATAAAAATATCAAAATTAATCACCAATCGAATTAGAAACGAATAGTGAGCTCCGGTTTGCAGACATAAAATAGAAACGATCCAACACTCCAGCTTTCCTGCTCACACCCACACCATGCCTAGCATCACACTTGCACTTCATATTACCTAATTCATTCGCTAACCGACTCGCCGAACGGTCGAGCGTGGCGTGGCGCGCAATTCAAACAAATCAAATACAACTACCAATGTAAAAGACTATAGTTCAATTTAACGGAAGTTAAGAAGACCGTTAATGATTTTTTAGGTTAACTTAAAAGTTAAATTTTTGCAATTTTTCTAACTCTGCCCAGCTGTGCCACCACTACACTTCTTTGTTGATGAAACGACATCTAGGTTTCGTCGTTCCCATGATATTTGCAGCACATGTTTGGCGACTGTTGTCCAAACCTCGTCAACATGGTGTCCATGTTGTGGTATTTTTAGGGAGCCTGTAGGTGTTTTCAGCTGGATTTGATGCTGATTTAGTTTCCATTATTTAATTTGGTCTGATGTATAGTTAAAGTTTTCTTGTAGAGTTCGAAGCAGATCCAGAAACTGAGAAGGAGCAGATAATGTTGGGGCATGATGGTCCGATAGTATAACCTTTGGATCAGTTACAAACTTAAGGCCACCCCTTCGAATCATCCAATAATCAAACTGCATATTCCTTGCTCCGCTGCTGAAGGTAATGCGGTTCGATGAACGTTTTCTGTAAAAGGTGTTAACCACCGCCAAGTCCAATGCCTCAGCACATTCCAGAATTCTCTTCCCATCCTCATTTCGCTCTCCGAAACCCTGCCCACCATGTAATCTATCAAAACAATTTTTATTCTTTTCAACATGTCAATTTAGGTCGCCACCGATGAAGAGTAGTGCATTTTCTCCAACAGATTGCATGTAGGTTTCAAGGTTATTGCAGAATTTTTCATCTATATCATCCGAGCACCCAGTTTGTGAGGCATAGCAGCAAACTTTGCGTTAGGTTTTGGTACTACAAGCGACCTTGATAGACAGCAATCGGTTAGAAAAACAGTTCACGTCAGTAACACAGTCACAGAACCTTGTACTTACGGCGATAGCTACTCCGTTGCTGCCTGCGGTCTTTCCGCGCTTAAACAACTTGCATCTATCACCAATATCCTTGGATTTTTAGCCAATCCATTTGGTTTCTTGGATGCGGGCATCTACTCGCCGGGTCTTTAATGCACCAGCGAGCTTCGGGCCCTGAGAGTACCGATGTTGATGGTAGCTAATCTGATCTGCTGGACTCGCTTCTTCAGCCCATCCCGTCCTGAGTAGATTGCCCTAGCTTATTTCTCACACGAATTTGGCGATACTGGTGCACGTCGCTTACAGCGGGATACGCCCTACCTGTTGCCATATTTTCTTCGTCCATCATGATACGATGTTTAAGTTTCGGCCTACTAGTCGCTGAGTCTGACGCCTAGCATTTTAGAGCTGCTGCACATTTCAGAGCTACTGCCATCATATAATTCGGCCGCCCAAACAAGGGATACGGACGCCATTTGTAGCCGCCCGCTCCAGGTCAGACGCTTTATAACTATGTAAGTTATTAGTTTGTTTTTTCGTCAACTTCAGCGCCATCATACAAAGTGTGGCATTATTAATTTCCGGTTGACCTCTGTGCGTTTGCTTTCGTCTGTGTACAAGAATTTGTACAGAGCACGTAATACAGTATGTAGAAGTACACCAAGCAAGAAGTGAGTAACAGGTAAGAATTCACAACATCAAATCTAATTAAACCTTGAGGGTAGCGTTCAATTTGGGCCTCTTGCTGGCGTTTAACTCCTCGTTTTGAACCTTTTTAAAACATTTTAAAATCGTAAATGTCTGATTTTAGGCCAAACTGTTATTCCCACTGTTCTTAGAACAGTTTTTGCATTGTATTTACAGATTATATATGAGAGAAGATCTCCTGAACATCAGTCAAACATTGTTCGAAGTTGAACTTGGTCTTCTGTGTGCTAATTTCTTCAAGATTGGTTTAACACGTTGCGTGCCAATCCTAAAAATATTTTTTTGATATTTCACGAAAATAAAATTAGTCATTACTTCTCTTATTCCTTTTGTTGAGTTTAAAAGATTGGACCATGCTGCTGGTAGTCCGCAAAATGTGCGTCGTCTGAATGCAAATTTAGTCCTAGTGTAAAGGCCGGCTTGAACCCCCTGTGCCGAACCTTACGTTGTCAGGTGGCCTGAGTGGATGGGGGTGAATTTGTGGGCTTTTGGTGGAAGCAGACTTTAGGGCGGAAGCTTACTGACCTTCGGGACATTTGCTAAGTCTTCTATTCCTCTTGCGCTGTCTTCTCTCTTGAAGATGTCTTCGGTCTTCTGATGATCTAAGCAAAGACTTGTGGGCTATCATAAGATGTTAATTGTCAGGAATCATGACACCACTCCATTAGTTACGGTTGGAGAACCAGTTTAGACAGGGAAAGGCCAGGGAGAAATGATAACCTAGCTGAGAATCTACCTAATAAATAATGT
The DNA here is from genome assembly GCA_031002005.1 of Vandiemenella viatica. Classification (NCBI taxonomy): domain Eukaryota; kingdom Metazoa; phylum Arthropoda; class Insecta; order Orthoptera; family Morabidae; genus Vandiemenella; species Vandiemenella viatica. The sequence continues at coordinate 232,914,180 of JARYHS010009186.1, forward strand.
AGGCGACTATCGTATTTAGAGTCCCTTTTATTAACCAGTGAAGACTGTATGAATACAGGTGAGAGCGCGATCTGTAAGGATAACTCCCGATAACGTCTACAAGGAATAATTATTGACTGAGCCGCATCTCGGCTGCGCAAACTGACTATTAGAGAATGTTAACTTCTTGACTGAATGGCGAATTGACACGATGGATGCATGGGGGAGAGGCAAGCTAACGAGACACGGCCTAGCTAAGAATTAGCCCATATTGACTGGTTGATAATGATCGACAATGTGAGAGCGAGTTTGGCTCGCTGTGGTCGCTCTTCAGTTCGGTTTTGCGTCACCGAACAGAGCGATGCCCTCTTAGTCAGCCGTCAGCGTTTTACCAATAAACAGCACTTGCTGACACTCGCGCTTGCATTCTGTTCTGACTTGAGGCTCCACTAACATTACGAAATATTTCATGTACCTAAAATTCACATTCTTTCGAATAAATATATATGTCGAAAACGACCATGACATTAGAACCGTTTCAGGTTTTAACTACTGGTTTTTCTACCTCTCTGTAAAATGCTGTTCACATTTTATGGATTGTTCAACATCCGAGAAAAATCTTATTTGCAACTTACTTTTGTCATAGCCTAAATGTTTTTTTTTTTTTTAAATCACGTGACAACATTTATCTTAACCAACGTATTTAATACTTTTTTTGTCAGTTAAATAGATTTTCAGTCGATATAAAGAATTAAAGTGAATTCTCTCATAAAACGTAGCAGAAAAAGGTAAACAATACAAAGCAAATCAAGACCATGTTGCCGTAATGTAATCACAACAACATAAATAATTGATTTCCAGCAGAGGCGCATACGAGGTTGATAGGTACAATTACTTCATTTTCTTAATTCAAAGCGTGAAAATGAACCAACCACCTACCACAGCTGTCAAGCGATTAATTAAAATCCGATTTATCATAAAGACGACTAAGCACCCTGTTCCACTTCGAAGGCGTTTTCCCATGCCGCAGTTGTGTAACACACCTCTTTCACCGGTCTTAATCTTCAGAAAAAAACATGATAGCCGAGATCCTTGTTTTTCACCGACATCACCAAACATCCGTAGATGCAACGATTAACAGGCGTAATTCCGATTTTAATAAGCGTTACCGGAAGTTGAATATGCCAAATTTCGGCGGCCATATTGAAGTTTCAAAGTTAGTGCTAGTGCTAGTTTTGATCCGACTCGGGTATTTCATTTTCCCTGTACCACCCATTTCTGGGAGGCATTCCCAGATCCGCCAACTGGGGAGACGCCCGATGGGGGACTAGCAACTTCACACGGGTTAGTACGCTCGACTGTTGTGGTTTTATTTCTTTACGTCTGCGAAAACTGTGTTTTTAACGGATATTTAGCAAAGAAATAACTGTAATAAGTCTTCGGGAACAATGAGCCAAGAAAACCTTATTTCACGCAAAAAAAACAGTGGGAAACGTTACCTCTTCAAGAGAATGACGTAAGTACGTTATCGACGGAGGTGTTTTGAACAATATAACAATGAAATCTTATCTCTAATTACTCAGAGCTGAAGGAATTCCCGATGCAAGAAAGCATCTAGAGTCGAGCAAACTTCTTCAATAATATTTTGGTATTTTGGTGCTTGGGTTTGGTATACGCGGGCAAAGCTGGCGGCGAAAGTCATTATTTAATACTAGCCTTTAAGTCCTTCAAAAATGACGAGTTAAACGTGGTGTTCCGGAAATTTATCTCCTTTACAGTTGCTTAAGTAAATAAAATTGTTATTACATAATGCACACCACCTTGAATTTTGTAATGTGATAGATGTCTCTTCTGTAATTTACACAGCGATACATTTTGAACATATACTGAATTAATGGCAACAGAAGTTGAGAAATAATGAATTAAAAATAAATTAGGAAGTCCAAAACTTTATGCAATACCGCGTAGTTAAAGTTTTATTCCAGGCCGCATTCAAAACTATAAATGTGGAACAACTTCTATTCATATAACACGTGAAAACAACTTATATTATTTATTGTCATTCTAGTCTTGCTGTATTTCAACCTAACCGCAACTCAAATAATATTATAATTCGAAAATCATAGCAGCTGTTACCCACGTATGAATACATTCACTGCATTAGAGCCATTAGAACTATTTATATGTATTTAATATTATAGTGTCATCAGTAATAAATAGCAACGCATAATTAATATGCCAATTTGAAAGCAATACATACTTTTTCAGTGTGTTGGAAAATTATACCTTCGAATGTTCTATAACAGTTACAAAGAATAAAGAGGGACAGCTACATCGAATATTACAGCGTAAGCCTGTCAAAAATGACGAGACGAAAGCAGTGTTCTGTAGATTCATTTCCTTGCTAACTAAATAAATTTGTTATTAAATAACAATGATAACTTTAAAAAATGATGTAATGTTGAAATTTCTTATTTTATTGTAACAGTGGTCGTATCTGTGGACAAAGAGTATAAGAAAATGTATACAACGAACGAAAATATTAAATAAAAAGCAACTAATAATTAATATTTCGATTTAAACCAAACATATACTTTTCTTTCAGCGTTCTGGCAATTAATTTCAAGGATAATCGAAATAGAACTGTCATTAAATAATGCACATAACCTCGAGTAATATCTCTGACCGATGAAGATCGACAACGAAGGCGAGAAGCGTGACGTAATAGCGATACCACATGGATACACAATTACCAAGCTCGATCTTGTCTTACAATACCTTGTCACTTGAGACAAATGTCATATTATCAGTCTGCAAAAATTCCCCCAGATCCTAGGTTAGATTGAAAACATGGTAATTGACAACTTCATTAACTCATTAATAAAAAAAGAGACCTTGACTTTTAGTATCGCTTGCTTCAGATATTAACTGGTATTATCTACAAGCTGTATCTTATCAACTGTTTTAATCAAACAACACTTCAATACTGCATAGATTGAAATTATATTATTAAAACTATGTAATGGAATGAAATTCTATTTTCATGTGTGCCGTAAAATATCTATCAGTTCTGTTCATTAAAGAGCAAAGTTTCTTTTTCTTCTTCTTCTTTCTTTTAAGCATCTTCCAAATTGTTTACATACCTCGCCACAGACAATCGTAGGTTTGAAGTGGATAACAGAAACATTCCAGGTAGAAAATATCGAAGTATCCGCAAGAAAGTTCTGCTTTTTAGGGAATGGTACTGAAAATTTTATTGGATTAGTAATTTTCCTTGGAATGAATGTTAATGAAAAGGGCAAATTATTGTAAAATATATGTTAAGGGCGTTCAAAAAGTATTGCACCAAAATTTATTTCTCTGAATGTATAAGAGATACAACTTTGTAACTCGGGGAGCACATTGCTACATTGTTCAGATATATTGATTATTTTTCAAAGAAGTTTCCCTCCGATCCTTGGCTTTTACGCCAGCGTTCCAAAATAGCATGTAAACCCTGTTGGTACCATGCTGATTTCTGGTTACGAAACCACTTCTTCACAAGAATATCGAACTATTATTTATTATTAATTTCAATGGAGCTAACACTATGGTGGCCAATTCCCCTAGTCATCCATTTACCTCCTTTTTATACATATATATATATTTTTAATTTTCTTTTATAATTGGAATGTTAAATTCCTCCCCCTTTTACTATTATGATTTACAAATTTTAATTCTAAGCTCCTTAAGCGTTTTGGAAAATCATTCATCTCTACACAAGGTAATTTTTTGCAATCCCTGACACCATTACCAACAAAAGAAAATCTTTCCTCTCCCTTATGCATGAAATCGAGCACCAACTGGTGCTCATGGTCGCCTTTCATCTTCCATGCACAATTTCTATTTCTTTGACCAATATCCCTCCAAGCCCCATCACCAATATATGCCCTGCACATTTCCAGGAGACTCTTCACCCTCTTTTCCTCCAGTGATTCAAAATTCAGCTCCTTTATCATAGTGGTTACTGTTTGGGTCCTTCAATAATTTGCACAATTAAATCTAGCTGCTCTTTTTTTACACAATCTCCAACACCTGTATTAGATAGCCAAAATGTGAGTCCCAAATGACCATATTCAACAAATGGTGTGACCAATGTTTTGTAACCCAATTCCCTAACTTCTCTAGTACATCCTCTCATCACCCTCTCCAGTAAAAGAAGGATTTTATATCCTTTTCCTACCACCTGCCAAATTTACTCTGCCTGGCTGAGTTTCTTATCAAACGTTATGCCAAGATGTTTACATTTCAAACATTCAACAAGTATTTCTGTCCCAACCCTATATTTATAATTAACCTTTAGTTTTTTATCTGTGTACCTAATAAGCTGATCCTAATTGGTATTTATCTTCAATCCATACTGCCCTACCCATTTAGGCATTCTATCCAAGACACTCTGCAGTTGTTAACAGTCTTCACCTGTTTTGATCCTACTTTATACCATTATATCATTTCCAAAAACCATAATTCTGACTGTAACCCATCAACACAATAATTCATTTGAATAATGAACAGCAATGGTCCTGATACACTACCCTGTGGCATTCCCATATTTACTTCCGTCTCTTTTGATAGTGTATGTCTTACTCTAATACTTTTCTTTCTGGCTTTTAAGAATTCCTCTATGCAGCAAGTAACTTTTTCATCCAAATTAATAAATTTTAGTTTATTTCAATCCATTTTATGGCTCATCTTGTGAAATGCCTTTGAAAGATCTAGTGCAGCACTATCAACTTGGCCTGCCTTGTCCAGTACATCTGAAGTATCTTGCATATAGTACACCATCAGAGATTCACATGAATTTTCTTGCCTAAAACAAAACAGTTTATTTCCTCACAGAAATTTCTGATATAGATGCATATCAAGCTCTCCTTCATTTTTCCTATTACTGATATTAATCTAATTGGCCTGTAATTTTCAACCCTATTTGTAATGTCCCCTTTATGAACCAGTACTACTATCGCTATTTTCCAATCCTCTGATAAGCAGCAAGACTCCAGATTCAATTTAAATGAAATTTCAAGGTAAGGTACAATATCATATCCCATAATCTTCAGTAAATCTGTAGTAATCTTATCTACACCAACCCCTTTAAGTTTTTTGAGCTTTCTGAGTTCCTTCATAATTTACTGAGAACCTATTTCAAATATTCTGGTTTCCTCATTTATACTTTTAGGGTGATTCATTCCTTCCAGTCACAGGATGATAGTCCCCAGTTGTCTCACTAAACCAGTCACTAAATATCTCTGCCATTTTAAAATCCTCAGTGGCTTCAACTCAGTTATTATCTGCAACTGTCTGAATTCCTTCCCTTCTCCTCAATTTTCTAATGTAGCCATAGAAATTTCTAGATGCATCAGTCAATGGTCCTCCTGCACTGACAATACTCTTCATAAACCCATCGTTATCCACTTTCGTTGGTGTTATTAAGTCCTTGTTTAGCTGTTTTAAATATTCCCTATTACCCTGCTGTCTCATAACTCTGTTATGTTCTCTTCTTACCAACCTCACTAACCTCCTCACTTCCCTATTATGGTACACAGGTTCTCTACTTCTCTTTATTTTCTGCCTTGGAATAAATTATTCTTCCCCCTTTATTATTATCATGTTGAACTCTTGCCACCTTTACTGTACTTGTGCATTTCTTTCGTTTTCTGAAACGTTCTCTGAAATATCTCTTTAAATTTGGCAGGACACATTGGACAGGTGGTAGGAAAAGATTTCAAAATTCTGCAATGGATGGTGAGAGTGTTGAGTGGATGTACAAGAGAAGTAAAGGAACACCAGGAGTTGGAGAGGGTACAAAAAAGGGATGCTAGATTTGTTTCCGGAAATTACCGCAGAATGCAATCAGTAATAGAAATGACAAAAGAGCTGGATTCTTTACCAGACAGGAGGAGGGTGAAGAGAGTCATGGGAGTGTATAGGGCATATACTGGCGATGAGGTATGGAAAAATATTGGTGTAGATATGAAAAGTAGTGCATGGAAAGGAAAAGATGACCATGACCACACGCTGACACTCGATTGCAGGCACAAGGGTGTGGGAAGATTCTTTTTTTTTTTGGCAAGGGTGTCAGGGATTTCAATAAGTTACCAAGGAAATGGTGAATAACTTACCAATAACATTGAAAGAATTTAAATTTGAAATTTGTAGAGGGCAAATGAGAAATTGCCACCAAAGCTTGTGCTCCATTGCAATTTAATTTAATTTAATTTATCTAACAACTCAGAAAATACTCTTTTCCCCCTTTGATTCATGTGTAGATCATGCTTTGTAAAACCCCACCTACCAATGGCATTCACAGGCACTACCTGAAAACAGAACTCGTGCTTCTGCCATGTAGCAGATCTGTTTCCAGGTTTACCCGTCTCTCTGCGTGATTCATTTGTAGGCTATCATGGCGACTTAGGCCCTGCATGTGTTCTTTTAAATTGACCATAAGGATTAAATTACGAAATTCTTTCTATATATGATATATAGAAAAAATTAATCTGCATGTAACTGATTTTTTTGATTGAAGTTTCACTTTTCAATTGCTTTGTTGTAAAAAATCACTAGGTAAAATGTACTTACTAGCAAATAAAATAAAACTTATGGCTGTAAATTTCAAAATCAACCTCAAGACTGAATTCCACAGGTCGATAATACTTAGTGCTAATGGGAGAATAATATCTAATCAGATATATCTAAACTCAAATTGTTAAATTTGTTATATATAATTAGATTAATGCTTTATAAGTAATAACTAGGTAAGAAAAGTGCTTAAGGGCCAATGAATAAAACTTAGACTAATGAATTTCAAAATAAACTTAAGATTGAAGGTCGATACTATGTAATGCTAGTATGGATAGTTACTTATTAATTACTTACATATATAGTTACTTATAAATTATTTAATTATGAATTTAAAAAAATAAAAATTTGGAACTTTTTATTTTAATGTATTAGAAAGCAATTAAATATAATTATATTTCAGACAGATCAGGTTAAATACTTTAATCACTGCTTTTGTTTTTGTAAACTTGACTGTGGAATTTTAAATATTAAAATGTAGAACAACGATACTGTATAAACCTACTGTGAACAACAGGATGCTATTTATGAGTAATTATTTTTGTTATTTCTTATTACCAACTTATCCGTAAATAGATCCCAGTGGATGAAACCCTTCATGAAAGAATTGCCATAGCAAGATTGCGATGGATAGGACATTGCAATCAGATGGACCAAACAAGAACAGTGAGGATATGGCTGCAAAGAGAACTGAAGGGTAAAAGACCAAGAGGCTGGCCCAGAAGGAGATGAATTGAACTGGAACGACAGGAGAACAGTGCATCATGGTCTAGAATCCAAGAAGAGGAAACATACTGGAACAGGCAAAGGTGGTGAGCACTCTTACACAGCACCCGGGAAACTGGAGATGGAAGAAGAAGATGATGATGATTATTACCAAATTGTTATTTTATTGTTCCAGAACTAATTAAATAAAAGACTGTTATATTTTAATCCAAACAAAGCCTAAATATGGGACGATACAATAACCTTAACAATCGAGGTTTTAATTACTGATTTGAATTAGTTATGGTATATAAGAAAATTAAGACTGTTAAACAACTTATGCCACAATGCTTATCTATGCTACTGTATTTTAATTAAACTAATTACGAAGCTAATGCTATATATAATTCAATGGAACTTGCAATAACTACAGTGACACGAATTTAAAACTGTTATTTATGTAAGAAATTTTAAATAATTCTTCACTCTAAAAATAACGCTGACAATTTATATAAAAATTTAAAATATTATAGTCTACAAAAACTTAGCTGATGATGAAAAATATTCAAGTCGTCCCTTATTTCAGAGTAATATGTAATAGAAAACGTAAGAGAATAATCTGTTTGGCTGTTTTCTTCAAAGTTTCTCGATGGTCAATCTTCTTTTTATTTATTTATCAATCTTGTTTCATGGATCCCTGCTGAGGAAGGACCTTTGGAGTGTGAAACATATAATTGTTAATACACATACTTACAATATGAGTCATAATCATAGTGAAAACACCGAGCATGGTGGGTGAACAGTTAACATTCTGTCCTCGCATTCTGATGGTGCCAGCTCGAATCACTGTCCGGGCATCCAGATTTGGGTTTTCCATGGTTTCCCCAAATCACTCCAGGCGAATGGCGGGATGCTTCCTTCAAAAAGGCCAAGGCTGAATTCCTTCCTGTCCGCAGTACAATACCGCCTCTAATGACCTTAGCCGTCGACGAGGCGTAAAGCCATAAGTAAAAAAAAAATAAAAAAATTAAAACAATCATATGTTACAAAGACAAATAAAGAGAATAAAAATAAACATTAATTTTTACAACTGAGTTTTGCAAAAGGTCATATTGAATACAATTAATTATTTTGTAGAAATTCTTGAATGGAGTAGAAGGAGTTACTATAAAGATAAATTCTCAGTTTTTCTTTAAATATATTTTTATTACCTGAAAACTTTTTTATACTCTTGGAAAGTTTATTAAACTGATGTATCCCAGAATAATTAACTCCTCTTTGTACTAATTACAAAGATGTTTGTGTTTTGTGCAAGTTATTTCTGTTTCTTTTATTGAAATTGTGTATGTGTGAGTTAGGTTAAAATGTTGTATGACAAAGCACATGAGAGAATTTATATATATACTGAGAAGTCATTGTAAGAATATTGAGTTTTCTAAAAAGTTGTCTGCAAGAAGTTCTTGGTTTTACCCTACACAGCATCCTAAAAGCTCTTTTCTGTGCTATTCATGTGGCGGGTTGGGATGTGACCACATCTTCCCCCTGCCATATGTCTTGCCTCCCACATGACTAAGACTAAAGTCGAAATATTGTGCAATTCTTTTTTTTTTTGTGTTTTTAAGTGTGTCGCCCTCCTGCCTTCATCTGTGGTAAGTGATGGGTAACTGTTTATTTTCCCTATCCTATCTTATTTTCTATGAAACTTTTTTACTTTGTGAACAATTTCCCCAAACAATTATGCCATATGACATCACTGAATGGATATATGAGGAGTACACCTATTTTGTTAATTCTAGATCTGCTGTTAAAGAATGTATTCATATTGCAAAGGTGGCACTACTTAACTTTTTCAGTAGTGAAGTGATGTGTTCTTGCCGAGTTTCTCAGCTATTTCAATGCCAAAGAATTTTATACTCTTTGTTTCTAAGATTGTGTTATTTTTATAGCTTACTTGCAAATGCTGCTGTGCATAATCTTTTGTTTTAATCCTAATATAATGTTTTTTTTTCAAACTTTAATTTCCTGGTCCAGGCAGAATCAATTTGGAAGTTATGAAATATGGTGGTGACAAATTGTAAAACTTATATCAAAATTTTTCAATAAATATTACATGGAGAGACCCAATACCTAAGGAAATGACAATGTATGTTCAAATTATCATGGGATTTGTGTTATGAATTCATTGATGAAAATTTTTGCCAAACCAATAAAAAATAGATTAGAAACTCATTATAAGACTCAAGAAGAACAATGTGGATTTACTACAGGTAGGTAATGTATAGACCATATTTTCACGTTACGACAGATTCTGGAAAAATACAACGAAAAATAAAAAAATATAGGATTAATCTTTATAGATTTTGAAAAAGCATATGATACTGTCCCAAGAAATATGCTTTGGAAAGCATATTGTATGCCACATATTGATAACTCCTTAATTAAAACAATACAATAAATGTACATAACTAACACACGCCAAATAAAAACTGGTTATGGATTATCATAAGAATTTAAAAAAAATAAAGGTCTGCTGCTAGGGTACCATACGTCACCAACCCTATTTAAAATTTATATAGATGTTAGTTTCAGAACATGGTCTCAAAAGTGTAATAGAATGGGTTTAAAAATAATAGATGGAAAATATCTACATCATTTCTTTTTTGCTAATGATCAAGTGGTCATAGCACAAGATGGTTCGGATGCAAATTACATATGTAATCAACTGTCAAAAGAATATAGAAAATGGGGCTTGAAGATTAACTATAAAAAAAAAACCAGAATATCTTAGTAATGATCTGGATGACTTGTACATTGATGGAATAAAAATGAAAAAGGTAAATAATTTTTCCTATTTGGGTAAAATTTTAGAAATAGAAAGAAAATCAAATATGGAAATTAATAAAAGAATTACTAATGGCCAGAAAGTAATAGGGATGCGCAGTTCACTTCTATGGAGCAAGAATGTTATGAATAGAACAAAAAGAATTATATTTAAATCATTATTGAAGAGTGTAGTCTTATATGGATCAAAAACCTGGACAATAAACCAAAAACATTAGCATTAGAAATGGATTTCTGGAGAAGATCAGCTAAAATATCAAGAAAATAAAAATAAAGGAATACCGAAATAATAAGGCTAATGGAAGTGAAAGAAAAATGTATGAAGCTATAAAACGAAAAAGACTGGAATGGAATGTCCATGTAAGAAAGATGGAAGACATTAGGATACCAAAACTAGTTCAGGAATGGCAAGTTAAAGGAAGGAGGAAAAGAGGAAGGCCCAAGTTTACCTGGCTCCATAGTGTACCAACGGCAATGAGAAGATTTGATGCAGAAGAGGAAGATATTCAAGATCGAAATATCTGGAGGAATATTTGGAGAAGATGAAGTCAAGATCTGTGTTCCAAGTTTTTTTATTGTTGTGTTGGAGTAAAACGTCTGTAATGAGGTAAATCTTTCTTAATAATAATAATTTTAATTAATTTGCCTTAAACTAATTTGCTACTTCACTAAGTACTTCATTTTCATTAAATTATAGATAATTGTTTGGTGTTTTTCTCACAGTCAGGTAAGTGTCATCTTCAAATAAAACACTCTTAACTTTGTCAGATAAGTTTCCATAAGGTCATTGATGTAAAATAAAAAGAACAAGGGGTCCTAGGATAGAGCCTTGTGGAATTCCATGTTTTATTTTCCCCCAGTTTGATGAGACACCTTTACTTATTTTAGAATAAAAAATGGATACTTTTTGCATTCGACTTTCCATTTATGATTTAAGCCATTTGCCTGGAGTTCCATAAATACCATAGTAGTCCATTTTTTTCAAAATCAATTCATCATTTACACAGTCAAATGGTGTTGGAAGATCTCAAAATATTCCAACAGCGCTCATTTAACTATTATGTTCTTCAGTTGTGTTATTTAAAAATGAATATATAGCCATTTCTAAGGATGATCCTTTTTGGAAGCCAAATTGTGAATTATATCGAATAACATGTTTTATTATTCTATGATACATGACTTTTTTTTAAATCATGGAGAATACAGAAAATAATGAAATGGGACGGTAGTTATCTACATATGTTGCATCTCATTTTTTAAACAACGGTTTTATAACTGCATATTTTAGTCTATTTGGAAACGTTAGCGATTCATTACAATTGTGGACAAGTACATGATTGATACAATCTGCATATTTTTCAGTAATTTACTTGAATATTGTCATAGCTGGAAGAATTTGTTAGGTTTTAATTGTTTTGAGAGTTTACTTATTTCTGAGACTTACTGGCCGCAATTGCATCTACTCAAATCAGTCTGAAGAAGCCTTAGGGCTCTATGTGGGGATTGCTTTTCTGTACCTAATTTCTCTACAACTGAAGTAAAATATTTGTTAAATGTTTACAAACATCATCCCCTTCTTCCCTGTGCATAAATCCATTTCATTCTATTTTATGTCTTTAGAGTGATTTACAAATGTTCCTTTTTCAATTTTTATTCTATTCCATATAGTTTTCATCTTATTTCCTGAATTCTCTATTTTCTCTTGTATATACCTCTTCCTGTCCTTTCTTATTACATTTCTTAGTACTTTAGAATAGAGTTTATAATGAGCTTTCAGTGTTGAAATATCTGATTCTCTTACTTTTAAGTAATGGCCCCTTTTGTTTTACTAGATACTCTAATACCCTTTGTTATCCATCCCTTACCCAATTCACTGTTTGGAGTATTGACAACCTTCCTGTTTTTGAAACTTTCTTCGAAGAAATATGTTGACAAAGGAATCAAATTTTGCATTAACACCCTGTGCAGTGTACACTTCTGACCACTGTTCATTATTTAAGGAATCTATTAAATGTTTTATATTGTTTTCATTAATATTTCTTTTATATAGCCAGCTTTTCTTTATTTGTTTAACAGTGTTTCTGGACTTGATACATAATAGCTGGGCATCATGATCTGAGATAGCATTTGTTAGTGGGAGTATGTTGTAATTACTGTACTTAGAAATATCCATAAAAACAATTACAGTCCTGCTATTATTCTGTATTCTTGTAGAGAAATTTACAAGTGCCATTAAGTTAAAAGACAAAATCAAAGATTCCATATCTTGCCTCTCATTGCTGTGACTAAGAAAGTCATCATTAAAATCTCCACATAAAACTATTTGCTTGTTATTTGTGAAACATAGTAGCAAGGACTGTAACTGAGATAAAAATAGTATAAAATATCCTGAGGGGGCCCTGTAAATTACTATTACTATGAGCTCTTCCTTACCGTATTCCAGTTTTGTAACACAGCATTCAAAGTGTTGTTCTATACAATAATTACTTAAACCTACACTGTTAAATTGAATATTATTTTTAACAAAAATGACAAATCCACCTTCCTCCATTTTACATCTACAGAAATGAGAGCTTACTTTATCATTTGGGTTGGACAGCTGAGATATTTCTGTGTCAGACAAATTATGTTCTGATATCCACAAAAAATCTGTATCAAAATTTCTGGATTTTTGAATCTCTTCTAGGCATAAGGTAAAGTCATTAATTTAACTAAATATTCCTCTTATATTTTAATGGAGAATAGTGGCCTGAACACTTTGATTCAATGTCTTTGAATTGTTTACTTTATTAGTACATACTGGTATGTCAGTTGGAATTTCTAATTTCAATTAGTTTTGATATTCAGAAATGTTAATTTCTTTTAGACGTTTTGATACATCTATCTTATTTATCCTAAAATTATTTATCAAATGATCATTTGTGTTACCTGATGAGCCACTTAAGATATATATATATCAAATAATTTGAATTTCTGCGAAGCATCTGAGCCGAGTTGATCTTGCTTGCCGCTATATAATGGGGTCTGGTTGCTGTCCTGTCAGCCTTCGAGATGTTTTCCTCTCTGCTGATTGTCCTGTTGGCCGCTGCCGTTTGCTCGGCAGGCGTTGCGCCTGCTCTCCGCTCAATCAGGCGACCCCGTTTGGACGGCAGGATCGTCGGTGGCTCCGAGGTCGTCATCACAGAGTACCCCTACAAGTACTTACTTCCGGCCCGTAGCTGAGCCATACGACGATGATCACATCGAACATGTGCACCACCAATTGCACCAGTACCTGGCCCACATAGATGAACAAGACGAGGAGATCGCCGAAGTCGACGAGAGGGAGTTGCTGGAGATCCTAAGTAAGACACTACCCAACAAGGCGCCAGGCAACGACGGCGTCAACAACCTGATCTTGAGGCATCTACCACCGGCTGCAATACAAAGACTTGTGCAGATTTTTAACTGCATTCTTCGAACGAAAAAATTCCCGTCGGGCTGGAAAGAGGCGGAAATAGTGGCCCTGCCTAAGGTGGGGATGGATCACACCTTTCCACAAAACTACCGGCCCGTCTCCCTGTTGCCAGCGGTGTCCAAGACGTTCGAGCGGCTGTTGCTACGACGACTGATGGTCCACGTCGTGAGACTGCAGCTCATCCCGGACGAGCAGTTTGGGTTCCGGCCGGAGCACTACACGACACACCAGCTGATGCGGGTCGTCGAAGAGGCCACCGACGCCTTCAACCGGCGCCGATACTGAGGCCTGGTGCTCCTCGACGTCGTCAAGGCGTTTGATACCGGCTGGCACGAGGGACTGTTGTATAAGCTGCAACGAGCTGGAATACCAAGAGCATATGTCCGGCTACCGCGTAGTTACCTCAAGAACAGGAAATTCAGGGTCAATGTAGAGAACTCCTGTTCTACGAGGAGGTCAATACGCGAAGGAGTCCCGCAGGGCTCAGTACTGGGGCCGGTGCTGTTTGTCATCTACACGCCAGACATCCCCAGGCCGATCGCTGTCATGTCAGCCTACTACGCCGACGACACCGCGTATTTCACTTCGTCCTGGAGTCTGCAGCTCATCCTGCGACGTCTTCAGGCAACTTTTTACCAACTGGAGCAATGGGCCACTTTGTGGCGTATAAAGATCAACGCCAACAAGTCACAGTTGATCATTTTCAGTAGAAGAGGGCAGCCAGCAGGACTCTCCCTGCAACTGTTCGGTGAACAGATACGGCAGCAGTATACAGTGCGCTTCCTCGGCCTCACCTTAGACCGCAGACTGACGTGGAAGAATCACGTCGAGGAGTTGAGGAGCAGGATAAATTAGCGATTGGGTGCTCTGTACCCAATCCTGAATGCCAACTCTTCTCTGCCCACACGCTGCGGCATCCGGGTGTACCAGGCGCTCATACGGCCGGTCATCGATTATGCCTGCCCCGTGTGGGCATATGCCACAGAGTCGCACATGAAGAGGCTGCAGGTGATGCAGAACCGGACGCTGAAGAGGGCTCTCCACCTCCCGCCCAGGTTCCCGACGGCGGACCTCCACCAGCTGGCACAGGTCCCCACGCTCTGGGCGAGGATGACAGCCATGGCCGAGAAGTTTTTCGCCAAGGCGGCAGAGTGTAGGAATCCTCTGATCAACCAGCTGGGTGATTATGAGACGGAGGGACAGCGTTACAAGAGGCCGAAGTCGATATTCGACCCCGGATAGTGCCAGTGCAAGCGAGTGAGTGAAGCAAGTCCCACCTAAGTGTCTGTGCTGTCCGGAGGGAGATTCAAACCAGTTGAAATATATTTTATATGTGTGCATATACCGTTCAGCATATTGTAGGAATAAGGTAGCCTGTTATGCTTATAATTTAGTGTTATTCTTTCCGTGTTAGTCTGCAAGTTTTATGATTTCGTGTTATTTTTTCCGTGTCTATTGCTATATTAGTCTGTAAGGTTTGTAAGTTAGTCGTACTATTACAGTGTTTTTTTGTTTGTTTTTTTATATGTAGTTTGTAACATTTGGAATTTTGTGTTAGTGTTATTGTTTCTATGTTTTTGTATCAAACGTAGTCTGTTATGTTTGGAATTCCATGCCCTAGTTTCCGTTTTCTGTTTCAGTCTGTGAGGTGTTATTGTTTCTGTGTTAGACTGTAAATTTTTGTGGATATTACTGATATTGTGGTACAGTATGTAATTTGCAGATATGGCTCTGTAATGTACTAGTCGTATTACTTACTAAATGCCAGAAAGAAACACCATGTGCAAAAAAAAAGGAAGAAAAAACACCACACACAAAAAAACCACAAAAAGATATGTGGTTTTTAAAAAAAAATAAAAAAAAATAAAAAATATATAAAAAATGATATAAATGATAATAATAGCAGTAAAAGAAATGTATATATTTAAGAAAAAGGGAACTGTAATGAAAGACTAAAAATGTTAAGATGTTATTACCTTTTCATAAATGTCATGTTAAACCCAAAGTTGTTATTAGCTATAAGAACAAAACTGCAAGAAAAAGGGGCAGATGTCACAGCAAGAGTGACAGGCACCTCTACCCATATACAGCTAATCCCAAAAAAGGAATTAGCAGAAATTTCATGCACTCGTCGTCGACTTCCTGTACGAGGGACACATGTAAGTAAATAATTAAACTCTACAGCACTAATGAAAGCGAATATAAGTTACGCAGCACACTGTATTGGAAAAATTAATGATTTCAAATGATTCTGATTGATTTGACAGGTAATTTAATATAGCTAAGATAAAATTATATTGTTACCTAACTTGGCTAAACCGAACTGAAGAGATTAATTGTTGTTGATATACTAATCGTACAATTTGGAACAGTCTTTTGGTCCATTGTTCAAATTGATTGACTGAGCTCGACAATTAGAAACCACGGCTCGATTTTTGTTTATGCTCATCTACAACTATAGCAACGCTGTGGTTACATCGTGCAAGGGATTCTAGGGAGTTGTGTGATTAGTTTTAATATAAAGTTGCATGTACTGTACATTTTACGCAGTAGAACAATCGTTTATGTTAACCCATGAGGGAGATCGAGTGAGGAGATAAATTGTAGATGAAATTTTCTAGGGAAACTAGCCGAGTGAGAACCTTTTTTTTTTTTGCTGTCGTCAGTCTTTCGACTGGTTTGATGCAATCCTCCATCCCTTCCTATCCTGTGCTAACCTCTTCATTTCTACATACCCCTTACAATCCATGTCCTCAATTATCTGCTTCATATATTCTAATCTCTGTCTTCCTCTACAGTTCTTACCTTCGACTGTTCCCTCCACTAACAGGTTAACCAATCCAGCATGTCTCAAAATATGACCTACCAGCCTGTCTCTTCTTCCTGTAAGCTTCTTCCATAAACTTCTTTTCTCACCCATCATTTCTAAAACTCGTTCATTTCTTACTTTGTCTGTCCACCTAATTTTCAGCATTCTTCTGTAGCACCACATTTCAAATGCTTCAAGTTTCTTTCTTTCCGGTATTCCTAAAGTCCATGTTTCGCTACCGTAAAGTGCTGTGCAACCACACATAGAGTTTTAAGAAGTTCTTTCTAATTCCTAAATCAATATTTGAAACTAAAAGGTTTCTCTTTTTCATGAAGGCTCTTTTTGCTAGTGCTATTCTGCTTTTAACATCATTCCTGCTTCGGCCATCGGTTGTAATTTTGCTTCCCAAGTAACAGAACTCACTCACTTCTCCTATTGCATCAGATCCAATTTTTATATTTAATCTGCTAGTATTGGTGTCATTTCTGCTACATTTCATCACTTTTGTTTTACTTTGATTTATATTCAGTCCAAAATCTTCCTTCAGTATTTTGTTCATGCCATTCAATAACTTCTCAATATCCTCAGCCCTCTCTGCTAATATGACAATGTCGTCAGCAAATCGTAGCATACTGATATTTTCTCCCTGAAAACTTATGCCACATGGAAATTTTTCTTTGACTTTCTTCATTGCTTCTTCTACATACAAGTTGAATATTAACGGGGATAGACTACAACCTTGTCTCACACCCTTTTTAACTGATGCATGTCTCTCGTGATTCTCTACTTTTATCACAGCCACTTGATTCTTATATAGTTTATAGAGGATTCTTCTATCTCGATACTTTAGACCTGACTTCTTTAAAATTTTGAACATTTTGTCCCACCTAACATTATCAAAGACATGTAATCCTCTCAAATTACATATATCATGATGGCTTCTTCCTGGGTAAAATATTCCGGAGGTAAAATAGTCCCCCAATCGGATCTCCGGGTGGGGACTGCTCAGGGAGGAGTCATCAGAATGGATAGAAACATTCTACGAGTCGGAGCGTGGAATGTTAGAAGTCTGAATAGGGCAGGTAGGTTAGAAAACTTAAAAAGGGAGATGGAACAACTTAAGTTAGATGTTGTTGGGATTGGTGAGATTAAATGGAAGGACACACAGGATTTCTGGTCTGGGGAACACAGGATAATTAGCACACAAGCTGTGAATGGAGTCACTGGTGTAGGATTTGTAATGAACAAGAAAGTAGGGAAACGGGTTAGTTATTATGAACAATTTAGTGACAGGATTATTTTGATGAGGTTAGAAACTAAGCCCGTCCCAACCACATTAGTACAAGTATATATGCCAACGTCACAGGAAGATGACGAAGAAATAGAAAAAATATACGCTGAAATTGAAGAATTAATCCAATATGTGAAAGGGGAGGAAAATCTAATAATCATGGGTGATTGGAATGCAATAGAGGGAGAAGGAAAAGAGGGGAATACTGTAGGAAGTTTTGGTCTAGGAGAAAGAAATGAGCGAGGAAGCAGGCTGCTAGAATTTTGTGAAAGATATAAGCTAGTAGTGGAGAACACACTGTTTAAGAACCATGCAAGAAGAATATACACCTGGAAACGTCCTGGGGATACAGGCAGATATCAGCTAGATTATATCATGGTCAAACAGAGATTCAGGAATCAAGTTCTAGACTGTAAAGCGTACCCAGGAGCAGACATAGACTCGGACCATAATTTGATAGTAATGAAGTGCAGGCTGAAATTCAAGCGAATAAGGAAGCAACATAAGCAGAACAAACTGGAAGTGAATAAACTGAAACAATCTAGCACAAGAAAAAAATTTGCAGAAATGGTAGACTTAGGTCTAAGAAGTAACAGTGAAAGGAGCTCAACTGAGGACGAATGGAATGCATTAAAGACCGAAATAATGAAAGCTGGCAAAGAAACATTAGGCATTAGGGAACAAGCTGCCCGAAAACCTTGGATCACAGAAGAAATTTTGCAGCTGATCGATCAGAGGAGAAGGTACAAAAATGCTCAGGATGAAGCAGGAAAAGAGCAGTACAGGCAATTTAGAAATCAAATAAATAGGAAATGCAAAATAGCAAAAGAAAAATGGCTACAAGAAAAGTGTGAAGAAGTAGAAAAGGAAATGGTTGCAGGAAAAGTATATGTTGCATATAGAAAGATCAAACAGAATTTTGGAGAAATGAAGAAAAGAGGTATGAACATTAAAGCTGCCGATGGGAAACCTCTTTTAAGGTCAGAAGATAGAGCTAACAGATGGAAGGAATACATTGAGAAACTGTATGTTGGGGACGACTTGAACAATAGTGTATTGGAAAAGGAAGGCGATGTCGACATGGATGACTTAGGAGATCCTGTTTTGAGGACAGAATTTAATAAAGCCTTGAATGACTTGAAAGCAAATAAGGCAGTTGGAATTGATGAGATCCCTGCAGAACTTCTTAAATCTCTAGGAGAGGAAGGAATCGAAAGATTATTCAAGCTGATATCAAAAAGTTATGAAACAGGAGAAATTCCAACTGATTTTAATAAAAATATCATCTTCACACTTCCAAAGAAAGCACAAGCTGACAAATGCGAGAATTATCGCACAATTAGTCTAACATCACATGCTTCAAAATTACTGACCAGAATAATATACAGAAGGATGGAAAGGGTAGTAGAAGAGATAGTAGGTGAAGATCAGTTTGGGTTTAGGAAAAATTGCGGTACAAGGGAAGCAATTCTGTCTTTAAGATTAATACTTGAAGGGCGGATCAAGAAAAACAAAGATACTTTTATGGCATTTGTTGATTTAGAAAAAGCTTTTGATAATGTTAGGTGAGAACCTTTGTATAACACGACATTTCGGCGTCATATACTCTGCCACCATTGTCATTGTCATTAACATTTGCGGCAGAGAATATGACCACCGAAATTTCGTACTATACAAACGTTCTAACTCGGTCGGTTTCCCGGGAAAATTTCGTCTATAGAAAACACTGAGAAAGCCTCTACACCTTATATAAATTAAATTCTGTTAATGAACAATTAGTGGAAACAAAATTTACTGACGGTCAATTAGTTCTAATACGAATGCCAAATGTGTTCTTGTTCTAATGGCTATTAGCCTCGTCAACGCAAAGGCTTTTAGACGTGGGTGAAGATTGGGGACTAAGAACTGGAAGTAATCTGGCAATCAGGCATTCGCCTGGAGTGATTCAGGAATGCATTTAAAAAATAAATATAGATGGCTGGATGCGGATTTGAACTCTCATCCTATCGAATACCAGGAGAGAGAGTTACCATTTATACACAGGCCGCAGAGCCAAAATTCCTAGAGAAAACAAATATTGTGTCACTCTTTCTTTGAAGCCAGATGTAAATTTCATAGAAATATTTAATGTTATTGTAGTGTACTGTTACTAGCAGTGTCTAACATGACATTAATGTAACACGTGTTACGTGCCGCAATACTGGATGGAGGAAGGTTTATCTTGGGGGAAGGCGGTGGAACACAAATCTTAATCACCAGATTGTATAATACACAAAATTCCTGAACTAAATACCAGTCGTCTCCACAATACGTAACGCGTGAGGAATGACGTTGTTCTTGGGTATACATCCGCTGGACAGGGACTTAAATCTCGACGGAAATGAAGATATCTTTAGGTACAGTAGACCAGACAGTGTTTCATCATCTCCCTTCCTTCATCTCTCATCCACAACATGACCATCACAGTCAACCACAAAAACATTAACACTTTTTAATGCTGGGAACCACGTTAGTTCATCTCATCAGGACGTTAATGTGGGAAGTAACATACTTGGTAACCATCTTTGTCTGGAAAGGAGGTATGGCATACACTTCCACTGGGAACGATATATTATTATCAAATTTCTTACAAAAGTGATACTCAGAGGGTACCTCATCTAATTTCTTTTTTACTGAGCACACGTAATTGATTCATAAAATAGCTGTGGGGGTGGTTCTTAGACGTGAATGATCATGCACAAAAGAGAAACTGAATGAAGACAAATGAAAAAGCATATAAACTTCTACTGAATTTAATTACTTTACCAGAAATTTTAAAGTGCAACGTTATTTAGTAAAAGCAATAAATTTAAACCCCAGTCAAACAGTCCCGCGCGGGCAGTCCGTGCGGACTCTGTGTTAAATAGTATTGCATCATCCTAGTCAAAAAGAGCGCGGCCTACCGCGCGGTGGGCAAGTTGTGAATTCCACAGAGTCCGCGGCGGACAATGATGGATGAGACAGAGAGGCTCATTCCATGCGTTCGAGAATGTTCTTTTTTATATTACTCTCGGCATTCCGAGTACAAAAACAAGCTAAGAAAGCAGAAACTTGGAATGAAATAGCTGAAAAGCTCAACCAGACTAGAAAATATACATTTATTTATTTTATACAGCATCTTTTAGTTTCCATAACCCATAAATACAATAATATACTATCATAATTATTATAAAAGTAAAATTAATTTACGTTGTTAAAGTAGTTTAGAAAATGGTTTCTTACCGCATAGGCAGAATCAGTTGATCTTCCTTTCAATCGATTTGTGGTTGAGAAAGCATTGGCATGTTGATTCGTTATTATTAGCACATTGTAGTTCAATTTCAGTGAACTGTTTTGTGTAACTTCTTACGAAATTGTGAAGGCAACATGTAGCTTTGACAAGATGGCCTGCGCTATCTACATGCAACGCTATAGGCCTTAAAAATATACGCCCCGTCCGAGGTAAAATTCTACACGTTGTGCCCTATAAAAATGTTTTTTTCTTTTTTTTCTTCATTATGTACAGTTGTAGTTTTTTTTCAAAAGGGCGCATTAAATAAGTTTGTAGTTTGAATCCTTCATCGCCTAAAAATAGATGAGGAATGGACTTGTCTGTATTAAGTAATGGTTTAGGTTGCAGGATAGTTTTGTGAAGTATACACCGACTTTTTTGCCTTAAACTATTTAAAGTGAGCACAAGAAGCAATTCTTCTTCGTCGGATGAACTGCTGGACATGTTAATAAGAAGGGGACAGACTCAAATAAAGAAAAATGAATTACGGCTTCCTTCCTCCACGATTGCTTCAACACTGGTCCTCCCTTCAGTTCTATTCCTCCACTACAACTTCGAGGGAATAATATCAGACAGCCACGGACAGTCCGCGCTCTGTTTAATCGGACCATTCGCTAATTATTTGAATTCATTAGAATTTATTGTTCTGAGTTTAGAAACAAGGAGATTGTCTTTCAGTTGCTGTAGATGTACAGTCGGAGTTCTTTACCGCAATAACTGAGATACGCGATGTGCTGTGACATGTCGTGCTGGATGATGATATATGTCAGACATTGTGGACTAGTGTAAGCCCGTGAACAATTTTTGAGTCACGGGTCTAGAATATTTCCCTTTTTCAGTGTAAAAGGTTATGACAGATTGGCCTGATCTGGCCAAATACAAACCTGACATGTGTTTCACATAAGGGTTCACTGAGCAAAATTAGAATCAAATCTCTTGAAACTAAAGAACTTAAAGTATTAATTGACTTATTAAACATGGAGTAACCCTAATCGCGCTATCGTATATTTTGTTTCATAGGTCGTTGTTGCTAAACTAAAACAGGCTGAAATGCAAACTTGACTTGTATTTGACCTTTACTGGACACGCTGCAAAATTTGAAGACTTTAGTTTAAATAGAGTGCGATCATCCATCACATCAACAATTACTTCGAAAGCACGTTGTTTTTGATTGAGACTGGCCAAACGTTCATAATGTAATCTTTGGTCATCGTGTGTACATACTAAAGATTCCAGATAGTTAAATAGCTAAGCAACTCCGAAGAAAGATTAGATATCTGAAATCTATTATCTCTTACAGTGAACACGAACAAAAACCGTGAACGAAAATGGTCACTGAAATAAGTAAAAAGCAGATAAACCGTAATTTATAAACTTTGATTAAGGAGCAACATTAGTGAAAGTTTTAATTAAATTTAAATTTAGCCTAGGCCGGAATAACAAATGGGATTCGTTGTTACAGCAGAGTACATGAGTATTTTAATTTTATGTTATCAAGAGTGTATTTGTGTTGCTTTTATTAGCGATATATTACTGAATAATCTTTGAACCTGTTTTCAGCCTTAAAGTTTTTCCATATTTTTTTTTTATTTTCAAATGAAATGCTACCAAAAGCAAACTTACTGAATGTACTCTGGCAATTAATTTCATAGCATTTGCATAGCTTTTAAACTATGCATATAACCTCTAATTTTAATATATCTCTGGTCCCTGTTAATTTGCAAGTGAAGGCCGGCTCATGACGTCACTGTTCACCTGCCAATAGCTATCGAGGTGAGTGAGTGAATGTGTGAGCTTAGGAAATTGTATTGTAGATGCATGATACAACACAAAAAATAATGTAGCTGGTCCGAATAATTATTCTGACATCCAACTCTCTACTGGAAAATAACCAAATACAAAAACCTATAACTAAATGAAAACAAGTACTAAGCGATTACATAAATCTAACAACCCAAGCTAAATTCAAGATAATAAACACACACTACTGGTAATCTAAAATAACACTAAAACACAATAGTCCCATACACAAACGTGTACTAAGCCAATACAATTTCTTTTCCTCCCAGATACACTGAGAGCCCTAAAAATAAACAGAACTCCACATAAACATATTCATGCATTATACATAACTTAATACAGGACTTGTTAAATAAGCGATTATTGTAGGCCATTTGTTATGCAGTTGGTATGTTAAAATAATATTATGTCATGTAAATATAATTATTGACCTGTTTCCACTATTTTCAAAACTGGCAGCACACAAGTGACAAAAACGTAAAGGATAACAACAGCAGACAAATCTATAGAGAGAAAAACCTCTGTGCTACGTATAATTGGTTATGTTTTCCTAGATAGCTTTAATGGGAGCATGCTTGTTAGAAAAACAGAAACGTGCAGCTAAATAACTTACCGCGAAAAGAGGTAATAAATTACACAATAACGATTCACACAAATTTGTGAAACCTTGTACAATATTAAATAGAGATTCATTGGTGATGATACTTTGAAGACAAACTTAGGGCCTTATTTACTAACCATTCAGTTTTTCTAATGGTTACTTAAAACCTTTTACCCCAACAGTAAAATCAAATATTTTCATTACATTACGCTGTTAACTCAAAAGAACAAAGATGTTTGATTCAAACGTCAAAGGCACAGATACGGTCAGGTATTTCCAACTTGACGTCTCTGGAGTGCTACTTCAGATTTATATCAAATGATTTGTTTTTCGTAACGTATCTGTGCCCCGTTGACCTCGCTCGCCGCTATATAATGGGGGCTCGCGGCTGTCCTGTCAGCCTTCGAGATGTTTCGCTCTCTGCTGATTGTCCTGTTGGCCGCTGCCGTCTGTTCTGCAGGCGTTGCGCCTCCTCCCCGCTCAATCAGGCGACCCCGCCTGGACGGCAGGATCGTCGGTGGCACCGAGGTCGACATCACAGACTACCCCTACCAGCTGTACTTCCTGTACGAGGGACTCATGTGAGTAAATAATTGAACTCTACAGCACTAATGAAAGCGAATATATGTCTGTAGGCTAAGTGTCTTCGAAAAACTAATGTCGTCAAATGAATTTCAAACAACGAGTCTAAACTCTCTGATTATTTTGTCAGGTGAACTAATTTGATTTAGATTAAGGTTCAATAGTATCTAATTGTAACTGGTAAAGCTGAACTGAAGATTTTAATTGTTACTGATAAACCACTTCTATATGCTGTCATGTGGTACATTGTTCAAGGTGACTAAGTGGACCAAAATCCAGGCCCGTTTATAGTTTTACCCAGCAGTCCAAACGGTTGTGTTAAACCGCGAGGGAAATGACATACGAAGCTAAATGAAATTTTGTTACTGAGCAATTAAGGGCATAAAAAATTAAAATTATTTTCTGTAACTTAAAGGAATGGCGATGTTCTTCTTATGGCTTTTCACCTCGTCAATTTAAAGATTAGCAGACATGAGAGCTACGAACAGGAAGTAATTTTGCCGTGGTCTTTTGAAGGAACTATCCTGTTACCCTCATGTAGTGATTTCGGGAAACCACTGGAACCGAAATGTGGATAGTTTGATGGGCATTAAACTCTCACCTTCCCGAATGCCAGGCCACAACCTTGCAAAAATTCACATGGAAAACAAAAGTTGGGGTTCTCTTTCTACCCTGCAAGAAGTATCGTTCATTGAAATATTTAATTCTAACTTTTACCCGCGACTTCGTCTGCTTGGAGGTGTGTTACAGTATAAGAGTTTTTTAATCGTTATAACAGTAATAGTAATAAATATGGAAATAACAAAAATTTATTTACTTTCTTTACCAAAAATTTCAATAACACTACTCCTCTAAAAAATAAAATTTATTTGCTGTTTGGATATTAGTTTTATTTTAGCAATATATTAATTTGGTCAATTACTTATTCTTTAAAATAGAAATCCAACATTTAGGCCTCACTTGTGAAGCACCGTGAAATGGTGACTGTATATATGTACCAGGATTAAATGCGAAGTTTTGTTTAGCCGACGCTTTATAATACAGAAAATTACCTTGTGACTAACGATATTCACAGAGGTAGAAGTTGTATTCTTATATTCTGCATCAGCTCCTCGGCATCCAGTGTAACGTTGGTAACATTCGTTTAAATACATTGATGAGGTATTTTCTTCTCTATGATTGCAAAGTGTTTGTTTTACGTTTCAGCCAAGCTTGGGTATGTGGAGGGTCCATCATCAGCAATGACTGGGCGCTGACGGCGGCCCACTGCGTCGTCGACTCTGCTCTGAACGGCATCACGCTGCGATCAGGATCTTCGCTGAGCAGCAGCGGCGGCACTGTACACACAGTGTCTGACGGCTACTACCACGCACAGTACGACGAGAGCACGCTCGACAACGACATCGCCGTGCTGCAGGTGGCCAACGCCTTCACCTTCAGCGACACGACGGCCGCCATAGGACTGGCCACCTCCGACCCCGCAGACGGCACAGCGGTCACTGTCAGCGGCTGGGGAACCACCAGCGAGGACTCGAACACCACCCCGGAACAGCTGCGCGCAGTCACCGTCAACATCATCAACTGGGACGAGTGCAACACCGCCTACCCTCTCTACGGCGGTATCACCAACACTCAGATCTGCGCGGGAGTGACCGGCGGCGGCCAAGACTCGTGCTCTGGAGACAGCGGCGGTCCTCTGGTGTCTGGCTCCAGCCAGGTCGGCATCGTCTCCTGGGGTCAGGGCTGCGCAGAGGCCGGATACCCCGGCGTCTATACCAGCGTCGCCACCCTCCGCTCCTGGATCAGCGACGTCACCGGCGTCTAATGACTCAACATCATATGTCTAAAGCAGAAAAATAAACTACTTGTAATTGCAACAAAGAGGCTGTTATTATTCCCTCCAAAGTAGCAAAGTGAAAATCCTCAGTGCGAGGTTATTGCCACCTGAAAAATAGTTTGGAATAAAGGGTGAGATCGAGATAACAAAACATCCAAACCATGCCGAGGAATTGGCAGGGTGAACATAGAGGTGGAAAAGTAAGCTGGAGGTGATGAAAGAGGGGTAGTTTTAATATGATAACTGAATCTTCTAGCAATGAATCCGCAAGTTTTCTATTTTCTAGGCTAAACAAAATTGAAGACTGCTATTTTAAATAACTTATTTAAAATTGAAACAATTTTAGTTCTTTGTTAACTGAGTTGGTCGACGCAAACTGACTTAATGGAATTGATCACCATCGTAGATAATTATCGATACTATTGATTCCTGACTTCTGATTCAGAACAACTGTTTCACATATTTCTGATGATGCATACCCGATATCATATATCCCACTTCATAATGTATTGACCTTATCTTCAAATTAGGTGTTTTAATTGTAAAGCCTTTTACACATTTATTGCAAATCTTATGCCCCCATGGAAAGGAAATTTAAGTTTCATGGTCTCTGATTTCATGTATGTGCAACACATTAATTTATTGACAACTTATTCTATCCAATGGACAACGCCGATAATTTCTTGTACCAAGGAATACATTACTTGGGACCAGACATATAAACCAATTCAAACCATAGATAAAACAGAAAATAATATCAGTATAGCATAACAATTAAATAATCATGGATGACGCATGTCTTATATCCCCAGACCATAAAACAATTTACTATGAATAAAATGCAAAAATATAGCATCAAGCTAGCCAAACAATTAAACAATAGTACACAGCAAATACCATCAGATTGGAAAAATAAATAAAAGTCCTTTCATGCCCATACTATTAACGATTTTATTAATAAACATATATGAATCTATAATACGTTGATAATTCTCAGGTTAGCAAAATAGATAGTCACTGAAGACATGTGACATCACTTAACACAGATCACTGACGTTATAATGAGCAGTGAGACAAAGTGAATCTCTCACTGCCGCGGGTTTTGCAGACCGTTCGTGCGTTGTCAGGGTGTTTCCATTATTTAGGATGAAGTTTTTTCGTAAATTTGGACACCCGCCCTCCCCTTGGTGAACATTGGTGAGCGAAAATTTCTGAAAGATCATATATATTTAAATTAGAATCCTCACACGTTTCACTTTCTTAAAGAACCGCGTATATATTTCAGGAATAAAATATAACAGTCACTCACTTTGGAACCTTCTGATCTGTGGATTTACCAAAAAATAAAGCTTGGTGTTTTTTACGTTAGTTTGTTTGCTCCTACCTGGGATAGCGTCAAGTAATTAATAAAATATAAGTTGATTTCTCTTCATTCGTGGCCGCTTAAAAGAAAATCTCAAAACTATTAAATGATAACAGATAGACATCAATTATTTTCCAGTTAAGTCTGTAGACCCACCGACCGGTATATTATTTAGATTTCTATTAGAAGATTCCTTACACAACAGATTTTTTACCAGGTAAATAATTTCTCCTTCTCCAAGAAACCAAACGACTGTTCTGCTATGACCACAAATAATGCCTCGAATTTCTTAATACTGTTCGTTAATAATTCTTAACCACTTCTTTCAATATCACACAAATTGCGCAACATTGGTAATTTAATATTTCCAATTACTAAAGTTCATAGCAGTTCCTATCAATTACTTGCACACTTATTACACAAATTTAAACTACAAAACTTTCTTCAAAAAATATACTTGGTGGCTGATTCACAACTTCTAAACTGGAGCAGAATGTAAACAGTTACAGTTTCGCAAACGCTAAGTGTCAACTAAGAATTAATTCCGTTGGTACTTTATTGGTTCCACAAACCTGCCCCGCTCTGGTCACAATTATATAAATAATAGTTCTTGTTAGCTTCGAAGAAAAATCCTAACTGGAGTGATTATATTGAAACCCTCACTTTCGATGAATAACAACAATAAAATACCAGATAACTTACATACTCCCCGTACATGCCAGGAGACCAACACAGACAGTTTCCCCAAAAAACTAGATGCACATTCTAATTTCATACACAGTTATAAAAATTAAAACTTTGCTCTGGACCGAACGTCCTACTCAGGGGCGTAGCTATCGGTGGGCTAGGTGCTGCCGTGCACCGGGGCCCCCAAGCGCCGATCAGGGGTCCCAAGCTCATCACAGGGGGCCCCTAAAGCTTGGTAGATCATAAAAAAGGTCACCCATCTGGCCTGAGGGCCCAAAATATTTTATTTTTTTTTGCACCGAGGCCCTTGTTAACCTAGCTGCGACACTGGTCCTACTACCGACGAAGACTGGTGATGAAAAAGGCCAGATTGGTGGCTGCCCTTCTATTTATAACTTCTCTATAACGACGCTTCTTCTGATGCAATTCTTCTAAGCGCTTACCAGCTCACAGTGGATCATGTCGCAATGTTTGCCGCTACGGGTGCATCCTAATAATACAGCACACTCGCAATTCATAAATTTCACGATAAAACATAGACTAATGTTTTTCAACACACTCTGAAAGCCCTACAGCTGTCAAAATCTGCAGGATGACCTTCCCCACTAGGTGGCATTGAACGCTTCTCCCTATTTGTGCTCACGTAATTAGTGGAGTCCCCCTTAGGTGTATGTCAGATTACCCTCAGGAGCAATTTTACTGGTGGGGAAAACTACCAGCCAATGAAAGCGACAGTGCATACGGACCGCCAAACTGGTTTTTCACTCAGTTACTTCCAAATAACCGGGTCTTCCTGGTGCCACGAGATTTCGCCCAACCTCAGCGTTCGTTGCATTATGACTTGCACTCCTTTGCAGCACTACCTCAGAACCGTTCTCCGTCGCGTTCGAAGCCCTAAGTCGACTATATTTGCACCCAGTATCCCGCACACTCTTTCTCCTGTAATATCACTTCGAAGAAATGTTTTTCTGACAAATTATAAATCTGTGGAGGTTTGAGTCTCTCCTGGTTTACCGCTTCTAAAAATTCTTCTCGGTTGTTCTGCCGGATACGTTCTGCCATGCACTGCGTTTCAACAGCCGTCTTCATCAGGTGAAATGGTAGCTCGAAGTGGTTGCTGCTACAAAACGTCACATACTGTGATTGCCTTACGGTTTGAATCGGATTCAAAAGGGGTTCAAAACTTTCACCTTGTACTTCAGTACAGGACTTACACCAGTAATGTAGAGGTTCAGGCACAGGGTCAAATACTTGGGGTCGTGTGCTCAGTATTTCAATCAATGCATGGAATCATGTGAAAAGATCATATTCTCACATTACACGAGAATCTTAAACCATTGGTCCGTAACCTTTTCCTACTCGCGGAACACCTTTTTCTACTCGCTGTGCACCATAAATTATCCATCACGCTACACGGCACACCATTGTAAAATTAATAACTGTGAGCAAGTAATTAACACTTAATTTCTTAGAATACGACAGTACGCAAAACTGGAGTAAAATAGCTAGTAAAAAACTCGACAGTTAATTCTTTACAATAGATAAAATTTCGCGGCACGTATTTCATCTAGTGGTGGCAAACAGATGGCGCATCGATTGCGGACCACTGTCTTAAGACATACCTTTCATATTACTCCATTCAAAATAATCGAAACCTGTAAGATCTCAAGGAAGTGTAATAGGACCACTTCTTTTCTTAATTTTTATAAACGATCTCGGAGACAAAGTGAAAGCCTTTTTAGATTGTTTGCTGATGATGCGGTTATTTATAGGGCAGTAAGAAATTTGGCCGATTGCTTAGAAATTCAGCGTGATCTGGATGTTATTTTGGCATGGTGCGCTGAGTGGTAACTTACTCTAAATTGTAAAAAGTGCAAGACAATGAACATAACTAACAAAAAGATTCCAATTGTTCAGAAATACGAGTTAAACAGTTCAGTTATTGATATGGTTGATTCTATGAAATATTTGGGAGTAACAGTACAATGGAACATGAAATGGGACATACACATTAATTCGTTAGTAGGTAGAGCTAATTCTAGGCTGCGATTCATGGGTCGAATCTTTCATCATTTTATAAATGTTACTTATACAAACCCACAGTTTTTATCCGATGTCAATGAAACTTTGCACACGTATACTTTGAAACAAAGAGAAAAATACTGTCTGCGTTTGGTTTGCAAAACCAACCCCCTCTCCCCCATCACCACATACTGAAACTTTCTGTTTTTTTTTTTTTTTACAAATATCTCAAAAACGGTAGCAAAGTTGATAGTGATTTACGACTATTTGATCTAACGGGTTAAAACATCAGAACTTTCATGTCCATCCCCAGAGAAACGCCGGGTTCTCTGCTAGTAAATAATAAGATGTGTGAATAAGATTAATTAACAGATAACTGCCAATTATAAGTCACGGAAACCGCTGGTCGAACGTCACTACCACCCACGCCCGTGCGCAAGGTTGGAGCTGAGGTTTATTTTTTATTTATTTATCAATGTTGTTTCATGGATACCTGCTGAGGAAGGACCACTGGGATGTGAAACATGTCATGGTGAATACACATACACACATACATACATTATGAGTCATAAACATAGTGAAAACAATCATATATTACAAAGACAAATGAAGAGAATAAAAATAATAATTAATTTTTACAACTGAGTTTTGCAAAAGCTCATATTGAATACAATTAATTATTCTGTTCAAATTCTTGAATAGAGTACAAAGAGTTGCAAATAAGATAATTTCTCAGTTTTTTTTTTTTTTAATATATCTTCATTATCTACAAACTGTTTTATACAACACTGTTTTATACTAACGTCTCTCCTGAAGAACATGCTGAAAAAACAATATTTTAAGATCACAGTTGGGCAAAAGACAAGTAAGTCATTCATAGTAAAAAATGCTCTTCAACTTGAACGCCAGTGGCAAGCCTGAAACAGCCGCCAATTAATTCTGCTACGCTGACGGCTTAGCTATCACTGTCCAAACCTCCGCACTAGAGGAAGATGAAACTCTGCATTCGTGAAACATGAAGATATTCAAGATTCTACAACCGGAATTCCATCTAAAGAGAAAACAGTGGGTCAAACGAAATCACCAAAGAACAGGCCATGGCAAATGCAACAACATGCTCTATAAGTGGGGATTTCAGGATTCTCCTGTCTGTGACTTCGGAGCTCCTTCCCAGAGTGTCGAGCACATCATCAAGGAATGCCCTGTAAGGAAGTACGATGGACCATTTCAAGACTTCCTTACAGCATGTCTGCAACAACTGGACATCGATTGGTGAACGCTACCAACGTCCTTGTCGTTGCATATCTTGTATATATTTATATGTATTATATTAGTTGCTTAGGCATACGGCAAATAAATAAATAAATCCATCAAAATAGGAGGTGATGAAGAGAAAACGTTTTTACTGAATTACCAGTAAGTAATTTCAGATGAAAATCAGCAAATTAGCTATTTTCTTTAGATTTTTATATACTCAATAATTATAATTGCAGACTATTCGATTTTTAAAGGAATAAATAAACGGAGGACACTTAAAAGAATGAAAACTATGTTTTTAGTACATAGAGAAAAAGAAGTGAAATGCTCGTCAATAAACATTAAACATGGCTAGTTTTCTTCAAGGTAGCTGCCTTAAGTTTCTGTATGATGAGTCATACCAGTTGATACTTATCGGTGCAGTAGATTATGTTATGTTGCTGTTTCTTATGAGCTCAATGTCAATGTACTGTATATTCTGATACACAAATTTCTTGTATCAGCAGGTGTTTTGCCCTAGTGATTCATAGCTGCACTTATCTCTTATCTCGTCCTGTTTGTAATGCCACTTTGAATTACTCTGCTAATTTCTCCTTCATCACTGCAGCTGCAGGCCGCTTAACTGGCGTCACCAAATAAAATTACTTGGCACAATGGTGAAAGCCTTGCTCTTCGGCTGACTGTTTGCAAGTGAAATGGGTCCACTCAACGCCTTCATCGACCTTACCAACAGCACGTGTTACTTGTCCCAGGGATATTGTTTATCTCTGCAGAGAAAAATAAGAAATGGAGCAACTGGATAAAATTTTTAGATTGTTCTTCCCCCTTTGTGTCTATTGATTTCCGTTCTTACTGATTGGACCGAGCTTGGTGGGTGAGCGGTTAATGCTCTGGCATCGATTCGGGAGGACGCCGGTTTGAAACCCGTCCCGGCATCCAGATTTTGGTTTTCGCCGGTTTCCTCAAATCACTACAGGCGAATGCCACAATGCTTCCTTCAAAAGCCAGAAGTCGAATTCCTTCCCGTTCCTTGTCTCCAGTCCCAATCCGCCTCTAATGACGGAGACAAAGCGTAAAGTAATAAGTAAAATAAAAAAAACCTTTTTGATTAAGCATTTACTTCGTAGGGCACTTTGTACTGGTTGGTTTCAGATCGCATTAGCCGTGATGGCAAACAATCAACACTGATAGAAGATGCTGAAACAAAAAAACAAAACAAATATATATACAAATCTCGATCTCTGTTTTGATTATTACAACAATTTTAGAAATAATCTTGAACTACACAAATTACCCGTCTTGGGTGATTATTATTTAATTACATTATTTAAACTACAAAATGTGACGAATGGGATTGGATATAATATTTGAAAAAGGGACGTTGTAAATAAATGAAACAGCTCATTTTATTGAATGAAGAAAATATGATAAAATAAATTTTCAGTTATTGGGAATTATTTATAAATAATATTTAATTTATGAGCATGAAATGATCGTAACATCAGTCGTTTACGGGCAATGACTGTTTTATGAATAGTTTCCAGGTTTTAAGAAATTTTGCTATCGGTACTTATCGCGAAACGTCTTCAGATATTCGCTCTGACCTAGATATGATACACAGCTGCAGTCGCGCTCAGGAAGGTGGCTGAGATATCTCTTGAGACGCGAAGATAAGTGGGGAATGTCAAGTCATTACAAATTGTTGCTGATCGATACCAGCTGACTTGCTGTCCCAGTCTCTTGTCAATGGCATACTGTGGGAATCTCGACAGTAGACGAGGTGATGAGTACACAACAACAGCAGCTGGAAGGTGTAACAATCGATATCTAGAGTTCAGAATGACTGTGGCACTTGCTAAATAAAATTTTATAAATAGCCTCGCGAAACGAAACATGTGGAACGGAAGGAACCTGAGAGCGGGAACCGACGAAGACGTTCACTATGGTTGGCCGGAATCGCCTCTAGTTTGGCCAGAGGAGTCTCCCTTACAAGTGACTGCTGGAGTTCTCAAGTATTCCAGGAAGGTAACATCCTGAAGCGCTGCAGTCGATACCAGAAGCAAAATTTCTGATCAGAGTCATAGTCTGGACCGTTATATCGTTCAACTGGCTATCCAAAGACGTTTGAAACATAAATGGGACAGTTAAAATATTCATTTATACCAAGCAGGGTCAAAAAGTTCATGGAATTGTCGTGTACAGTCAATCAGTTGTTTGCCGGAAGTGAAATTTTAGTTTGGGAGGTTGGTAACACTGCGGAGGAAGGTGCTGTGCCGAACAGCAGGCAGTTGTAGTGGTATCGTGTGTGCGGGGCACGATATTTCAGACATAGTTTCTTTCTTTCTTCGGATTGTGAAATGTCGTCTTTAGAGCATCTTGGCAATGTCAAATTTTGTGTGTTGCTGGAGAAATCACCCTTGAATACACTTGAGATGCTGAAGAAAGTATACGGAATCTGTGCAATGAAGAATCCGCCAGTTTACGAGAGGCACAAGCGTTTCCGCGACGGTCGCACAACAATTGAAGATGACGTTGGACAGAGCGGCCTTCAGCTTCCACGATAGACGAGAATGTTGAGCACGTTCAGTTTTCACTAGTTAATAATTTTTAATTAGAAACAAGAGCTTCATAGAGATAAATGTGTGCAAAATGTAAGTCAATAGTGTAGAAACTTGTAGTGTTTTACACACACAGTGAAAGTTCACATAGAATCGAAAATAAATTTTGACAATTAAGCCGAGATAATGAAAAGAGATCTATCATTTTTGGAACATTCTTGTTGTGATTATAGTGTGATTCATGCTGATCTTTTATTGTTTATAGCTTCACACCTCATCGACGTCGTGATCATTAGAGGCAGGAAAGGACTGGGGCAAGGAATAGGTGGGAACCGACCTGCATCACCTGCACTGAGTTCGGGAAACCAGAAAAACCAATTCGAACTTGTTGCCACACCCACTACGCTTGGCGATTCATGCCAAAGATGAGGTTACGATAAACTTCTGAGTCATGGCTTGTATTTTGTTAAACACTCTGCACAGTGATAATTAGTTTGCATGCCAACTTTTAACTTGGCGTCGTTAGAAATGCCTTCTCATCACTTGAAGCAAAGTATTTACTTTCTTCTTAGACTTTGTGCCCAATCTTTGATGCTGTAAGCATTCACACTGCAAACTGCTGCATTCCACAGGTTACTCACGACAATCCAAGCCTCGGGTTTCCTCCTGGTTTTACAAAGGAAGTTTTGGAAATATCGATACTTTCAATTTTAGACCTTGACACTTTCGAAAAATGTGAAGTGAACGCCAAAAACATTGAAATTTCTATTTTCCTGCATGTTTTTTTTTTTTTTTTTTACCTATTGCTTTGCGGCGCGTCGACGGCTAAGGTCATTAGATGCGGGATGGGACTGGGGACAAGGAACGGGAAGGAATTCGGCAATGGCCTTTTTGAAGGGAACATCCCGTTCGGCTGGAGTGGTTTCAGGATATCATGTAAAACCCAAATCTGGATGCTCGGACGGGGATTCGAGCCGGCGTCCTTAAATGTTTAACCACGAAATTTTAACAATTGCTGAAGCTTGAGTATTTTTGCTATTTTACTTATTGTAATATCGAAGTATAACGGGTTTTGAATTTGCACTGTGTATCCGGAATCTAAATGTTCTCGAGAGGTCCACCTACTCCCCACTAAGATTTGGTCCTAATTATATCTTTAGATTCAGCTAGTGGTGCTATGAATAAACTGATGTTCCAGCCGAGTCGAAGTATTTCGTAATATATTTAATTTGTAATTAATATTTATATTGAAATTAATTTCTGATGCTATTCTGTCAGAAGCTGTTTCATTTTATTGCAGTCGCACAATATTTCATACTGCCAAGATAGTGGGAAGGTATCATTATTCACTATATGAGTAGATATTGTTTTATATTTGTTTCGCCGATTAATAGAAGTACAATTCTGTTCCCACGCTGAACAGTGAACTCATAATAAAGTAATTTAATGAATTATTCCGACTAGAATATAAATAATTTATTGCATCATTATTGAACGTATATCAGAGACAAGCAGCTACCCGCGAACCTTTATCAGCTTTTGCTTACTTGAGGGAAAACCGTATGCTGTAAGAAATTTGAAAGAGAAGTTTTTGTCAGGACTCGGGAATTGGTGATTTATGTAAATGCCCATTCTGCGTTGTCTGCACGTTGTGAAAGCGATGTTATATAAAAGTTTAACTATACATTCTTTAATAGATTACATAATAATACTAGCGATGGCAGTGTGGCCTAGTGACCAAATGTATTTTTTAATAAATTTTGCATCACGAACACATCTATATGCTTCCTTTTTTAAAAAACAAAAAATAATGGGTTACAGCAAATCCTTCCTTAGTCGTTCTCTGTATTTTCATGATTCTTCGATAGGAACCGAGTAAATTTATCAATACTTTGTATTTATCTTTCTGCGACACTCATCAGAAAATTCCAATAGTCTAACATATTAATTTTTCACTTATGCCTTTACGCCTCGTCGACGTAAAGGTAATTAAGGACGGGGAAGGACTGGAGGTAAGGAATAGGAAGGATTTCGGCTATGGTTTTCTAAAGTAACAATGTCGGCATTCAGTTGGAATGATTTGGGGAAACCATACAGAACTGAAATCTGAATGGCCGTACGGGGATTCGAGCCCACACCGTACGGAATGCGATGCCAGAACGTTTACCGCTCATCCATGGCGCTAGTTGTTCGTCATAAAGTTCATAGACGCATTGCAGAACGTAAGGCTTGCATTTTATTTTATGCTTGCTCATCTAAGACTGTAAATAATACTACAGCAATTTATCCGTGGTGTATCGCAATAATAGTGTTAAAGTAGCCATCAACTGGCTTAGTTACCCTAGAGGTATAATCGTACTAAAATCCAAACCGAGGTTTAATTACGGACCTATTCCATGCAGGTGACCAAGTTCGTCTTTGCCCACATAGTTACCAACACTCCTCTCAAGAAAATTAATAATGCTTGATGGCACGCGTCAAAATTCCGCGAGTAAAATACGATGAATGTTGAGATTGGTGGTTTGTAATTGAATGAAAGAAGAACTGCCTGATATGTAGCAATTGTTTATTTGGTTCGTGTCATCGGTACATTACAAAATACTTACAATATGTTGTAATATGTTATGTTGGCCGCGTAACACATATTTATGATAAACTGCCCCTGACCTTAACGGAATACAACTAACCTGAACAAATTGCACGTAAGATATCCACATCTCTGTAACATGCGTATATGCTATCTATTGGTAATACACTCAATCCTTGTCGACGCCATAGAAACAGTTTATTAATATCTCTGTAATAAGTGCTGTTGCTATCTAGTGGCTTGGCTCTGAACTGTCTCATACGCACGGTCTTCATAATTATTTCTTTTTCCCTTTAAGGTTCAAATTCCAAAAAAATTCTTTCTTAATTTCTGGTCTTACCTTAGCGATGCACTTAATTTTTTAAATGATAGCTCATTTCTAGATTTATGTATGGTATTAGGGAAGATAAATGGTTCCTAAAAAAAGGCACCTTACGGATATTATATTTTTGTCCTTTAAGAGTCGAATTTCGAAAAATTCCTTTCTTAAAATATGATGTAACGAAAGCGAAGACATCAATCTTTAAAACTATACCTCGTTTCACGATTTTTGATAGGTTACAAGGGAGATAAAAGATTCGTGAAAAAATAAGGTATTGCAGTAATAGTAATGATATATTTGTCGTTTTATGGTTAAAATTTAGTAAAATTTCTTTCTTAAAGTGTAATCTGAACGAATCGGATACATTAGTCTTAAAATTATAACTCATTTTGGTTGGGTACAAAGAAATATAAATTGGCTCATGGCAAAAGAAGATCGATATTTTTGCCCGTTAAAAGTTGAATCCACAAAAATTCCTTTCTCGTAAAATATGATACAATTAAATCAGACACATTAATATTTAAAATTAAACCTAATTAATAGAGTTCTCTTATATATGAAAGGAGTTAATAACTTGTAAAAAAAAAAGAAAAAAAAAAGCACCTGTTAGAAATGATATAGTACTTGATCTGGAGCTGTTGTGCAGTAATTTGAGTGTATCTTCTGTTTTTTTTTTTTTGTCTTCAACATTGTTGGTATTCTGGAAAGACCTCACCGCAGTCAGACTGGGGGCCGTGATCTGTCAACTTCCAGAAGTTTCGCTGATGAACGAGCTAAGAGCTTGAGTCGTCGTAATACTGGTATGTCTCAATACGGTCTGTGTCTGGTAAACCTCGTACATTTGGAAGAAACTTCAAGCTATTTCAAAACGGGAACGAGTAACAAAGTGATTTTTTTTTTTGTGAAGTCAGTTGTCGTCCGGAATATTAACAAAACAAATCAGTGACGTTGGTAGGGAGTATGGACGGAGTATTTGTGGTGACTCGTTGTCATGCACCAACAGCTGTAGTTAATATCATCTATAAAATGGATCTCCATATACAATACCGCAAAAGAAAAAAGAAATCTCCATTGCGAGTTATCTGAAGAAGACAACAGTCGAAATGTAGTAATTTTGAAACACAGACGCGCTGCAAACTCAGGAAGTTGTATTTATTCGCGGGTAAAGTCTATTGACATACATCAAAGACGTTCTAATTACTCTTAACACTTGATATTTCTCAGTAATAGCTTGTGGTTTGCTATTGGTAACGAAGGATTTGACTTACCTCTGATCGTTAATTCGATTTTCCTTTTGCTGTCGACGCATTCCGACTGTCGATCAAAGCAATTTCTGAACAGCAATTTCTGAGCCAGCGATGTATAGTGTTTGAAGATAATACAGCCTTCTGCCTATAATTCTAACCTGTCTTAAATTTTCATGTGTGATGCATGTAACACCAGGTTCCAAGCGCCAGTAGTGTATGCAATCTGTGTATAGTGTTTAGGACGGTAGCGAATAAAATATTGTGAGGGAGCTGATAGGTGGGAGGTCCAGCTCATGATATATATCAAACAGACATGTTTTATCGAGTTCCCAATAGGGAAGGATAATAAATGAGATTTCAGCAGTCTTCAGCAACAGAGTAGCAGAACGTCTCCGTTCAAGACGCGGTATTCTTCATCTAATACAGCCGAATTAATAGTACCGTACCAGTAAGTCATATTCAGTTACAACAAATACTTTATAACTGGCAGATGAAAACGAACAGTTAGCGTATAACTGCACATTAACCTTACTGTTTGATATTTGGTCACATGCACAGAGCAGTCACTGAATGGAAACGCTGAGACAATCATATATGTGAATAGTTATAACTGAGCCGGTATATTCAATTCTATATCACACACAACTGAGACGTAAATTGAAAAAAAAACATCAGTTTAAAACCTGCTGATTGGATTATAAAAGTAAAAATTACGAACTAACTGATGATGTACAGTACTTATTGATATTCAATCGCCGACTGTTTCCGAACGGGTGTAGTATGAATTAAAACTACTATAAAATAGCAGATGACAACAGAAGAAACGCCTTATCTTTCGTCTTTAGCAACGTTTGTTTAATTCCTTCTCTTCTGCGGTTTCAGTTTCCTACACCGACTCTCGCATAATCATTTCTCCAGCGGAACTGCGAATACAATCGAATCACTCACGAATTACTGATCGTATTGATCTTACAGAACACAAGGCGAATTTTTTCATCTCAATCAGTGACACAACAGAAAAGTATTAACGGAATGGAGACTCGCATCAGATTTAACAAAGCATCAATGAACAGCCTCACTGACTGTTTCATCCTTCTCAACACCGCAAAGGTTGAACTCAATACCTCTCAGATGACCGAACTATTAATATTACTCTCGGAATGAGCTCAACAGCGCCCTAATATACATATTAATTGGCATGTTTGCACCCTACGTAATTTATTTTGCAGTAATAGTGATGATGATAATAATAATTCCAGTTATTAAATAAATGACTGATGTACACTCACCTTACTTCTTGCGGCTTCCTCACTTGTTCCTCATTGAAGATGGACGTGTCACCTGATTCCAGATGTGGACTCAGTGTGGTGGCAGAAACGAAGGATTTTTTTTATAGCATATGTGAACGAAAAATCAAATTATTATAGAGATTAGCTGCAGCTGTATGTTTCATCTATAGCGGCGACTTTTAATTACCGTTGACATAACACAGGTAAATGTGAAATTCAGGAGTAAACATGTTCCAAAGATTTGCAATGACATTTTACGATATTTTTTTGCTAGTAGGTACAACCAAATTTCTAATTTAAAAAAGATTGATTACAGTAAATTCTGTGATTCGAGGGATTGCGTCCTTGTTGTTGACAATTTCATCATGACTCTCCGGTTTTAGACGAATTATGTTCAGTCTGCCAGTAAAGGCCCCTGCCAGGCAGACCTCACACACAACGCGCCTGCACGCCGGGATACATATACGACTCCAAACAGGCGCAGAGGCATCAAAACAAATAGAATCATCTAGAGGCTAAGTGGGACTATTTCTTACAGAGGTCGCCGTACTACCACACAACGGAATTCCTGCGCCAGGCCGCCTATATAAGCGTAGCCGGCCGCTCCATCGCCAGTTCCGGCCTGACCGCGGGACCAGCTTCAACTACAGAAGACCACCGGAAG
Source organism: Vandiemenella viatica (assembly GCA_031002005.1). Classification (NCBI taxonomy): domain Eukaryota; kingdom Metazoa; phylum Arthropoda; class Insecta; order Orthoptera; family Morabidae; genus Vandiemenella; species Vandiemenella viatica. The sequence goes on from JARYHS010009186.1 coordinate 232,954,003, forward strand.
TTCGCGAGAAGTAGAAGCCGTCTCTCTCTACCCCGGATCAGGACCAGGCTAAATTTCTCGACGGTCATCCGCTAACTGTACCACATTTGTTATTGTTTACCAGTGTTTTGTGTACATAGTAATAAACCTCAAGGAACCATTAAGTGTAGTTCACTTCAAATTAATTTATCAAAACGTTTCAGACATCTTGCTGCGACGCTCATCAGATAATATCCCCGATATCCTATATTATTTTTCCTTATGGCTTGTCCCTTGTCGACGTCGCGGTTATTACGGATGTGAAAGGACTAGATTCAAGGAACAGGAAGGAATTCAACAATTGTTTTTTTTAAAGGAATAAACCCGCCGTTTACCTAGAGTGATTTGGGGGCTACCATGGAAAACTGAAATATGGATGGCCTGGCGGGGATTCGAACCTACATCGTGCTGAATGCGATGCCACAACGTTACGCTTACCCACAGCGCTCGTCGTTTATTATAAAGTTCTTAGACACATTACAGATCATTTGGATTATATATGATTTTTTTCATACGTATTCAAATGTGTAAATATTCCTACGGCAATTTATCCTAGTTGTATCGTAGTAAAATTGTTAGTTATCAACAGGCTTTTCTCTCCTAGAGATATAACAATACTAAAACACGAACCGAGGTATACCTACGGCCCTGTTCCATCCAAGTGGCCATATTCGTCGTTTGCCCGCATAGCTACCTAATTTTCAACTTTTCTCTATAAAATTAATAACACCAGATGGCTTGAGCGATAATTTCGCGAATGTAAATAGATGTATCTTGAGGCTGGTGGTTTGTAATTGGATGAAGGAATAACCACCTCGTTTCTAGCAATTGTTTATTCATTTATTGTGATGGATACATTAGGCTGACAACATGTTACGAAACTGTTAGGAAAAACTTTTGGATGTGTTAGACGTATGTATGACAAACTGTCACTGACCTTAACGGAATACAACTAACCTGAACAAAATTCACACAGCATATCCACATCTATGTGCTATGTGCTATGTGTTGCTGCGATCGTAGTCCGCGAGAAAATTTCGGTAGTAATATGTTTAGATATAAACTGTATTGCAAAACAAATGTTACCTTAAATAATATCTTAAAAGCTACTTATTGTACAAGAAACACAGTATCTTTGTGATCTGTGGTGCTGCTGTGTATCGGTATGAGCTCAGTCCATGTCGGCGCCAGTGAAGCAGTTTACTAATACCTCTTTGACGCGTGCTACTGCTATCTAGAGACTGGGGTCTCGACTGTCTTCTACGCGCGAACTTCATGATTATTACTTTTGCCCTTCAAGATTCAAATTCCGAAAAATTTCTTTCTCGGTTAATAATGTTACCTGAAGTGGAAATCTTTATAATGATACCTTATTTCTTAATTTCTGTTAGGTATCAAGTGAGATAAATTGTTCGCGACAAAAATCACGTTATGGAAATAATGGTACTTTTACCCTTCAAGGGTGAAATACCAAAAAACAATCTTTTCTTGAAATATAATCTGAAAAAAGACCTCAATTTTTAAAATGATACCTCATTTCTCGATTTTGGTTAGATATCAAGGGAAATGAGAGGCTTGTAATAAAATAATACATTGTAGTAATAGTTATGTTTTTTACTTTAAGCGCCAAATTAAAAAAAAAATCCTATATCAAAATATGATGTGACCAAAGAAGAGACATTAATCTTTGAAATAATACCTCATTTATCGATATTGGTTATGTATGAAGGGAGTTAATGGCTTGTTAAAAAGTAAACATCTTTTAGATATAATATACGGTTTTCATAACACTGTGTATTGAAAAGAATACGAAATGAATAGACGAGTGACGCATGGAAAGATACATAAAATCAACAAGTTTAAAAGCCCGTTTGGTGTCTGGCGTGAAAACTAGATGGCAGCAGCGGACAAGAAGGCAGAAAAGAGGGAGAAGAATTTTTGTGTACTTAGAATATGCGAAATGTTCTTCGGTTATGAATGTTTAGCGTGTATTCGTACGAAAATATGGAAAAGCACACCTTGCGAGAAGTGCATTTTATGTGACACTGATTGTCTGCATAAACGGACCACAAATGTAGATCACGTCTCTTACAGGAAACCGCGGAGGGCGTAAGACAAAGCTATGTGCCCAGTTCACAAAAATCAACCGTACCTGCCAGCCGAGCCGTAGTGAGTTCCGAGTTGGCATTCGCTGAGTTAAGATGTGCGACGAGGAAAGTGCTGTCGCGCCAGGCGGGCCGAGTGCCCCAGCGCACTCGGCTTTGCCGGCGGCAGCAGCGGCCACGTTGACGACCCGGCTAACGGAAACGGACTTGGCAACGGATATGAATAGGACGGCTACGCAACATGGTACGACGACCTGGCAACCGAACATGGATTCGAATATGGATACAACTGAGACCGGTCACACAACGCAAACGACAACCGGGCCTGCCCACGGACTCGACTCCCGTGCAACTAAGCGGTGCACCTCACCGCTCCTCGGTGGTAAAGCGAAGATGTCGAAGAGTGAGAAGAGAGCCAGTCATACTAAAATCAGCATCCCTGTGTCGCAGCTCGCCACGACCAGCAAAGATAAAAAGGCGGTAAAGAAGAAAATCATCGGTGCCTTCAGTTTCCCAGAACCATCCGCCACACTTCAGGTTCGTGGAACATCCACGAACAAAAACCGAAAAACGAGCTCAGCCGGAGATAAACCTGACGGCGAAGGGTTCACGCAGGCGCGTCGCACCAGCAAGCCTCCGCCGACCCTTGACCCCAGCAGAATAGAACTCAGAAACCGATATGACGCGCTGTACCAGGAATGGACCGGAGCAGCAGCAGCAACAACAACAGCAGTTGCAGCAGCAGCAAACACGGCCACAGCAGCAGCAGCAACAACAGCAGTGGCAGCAACAACAGCAGCCGCAGCAGCAACAGCATATACAACAACAGCAGCAGCAACAACAGCAGTTGCAGCAGCAGCAAACACGGCCACAGCAGCAGCAGCAACAGCAGCAACAACAGCAGCCGCAGCAGCAGCAACAACAGCAGCCACAGCAGCAACAACAGCAGTGGCAGCAGCAACAACAGCAGCCGCAACAGCAGCAGGGACAACAGCAGCAATCAAAGCATTTGATTCCTCCTATTGTGGTACAATTTCAAAACAGTTATAAGGAACTGTACCAAATGATCAAAGGCATTCTGGAAAATCAACCCTTCCAAGCGAAGTCGGCCGGAGGCGACAAGGTCAAGCTAACCTTCAGTTCGACCGACCACTACCTTAAGGTGACCGCAGCGTTGCAGAGGAAGGGCATACCCTATTATACCTTCCCTTCTGCTGCTGAGAAGATACTGAAGGTCGTCCTCCGTGGGATGCCCTCAACATTACCAACAGATGACATCAAGGAAGAGCTTGAAGATCTCGGACTTGACATACGCACAGTGGCCCAGCTGAAGAGACCTGGCACTTCAGACATTATGCCACTCTTTTTGGTGGTCATGCCTGATAGGCCCCAAAATAGAAAAATCTTTCAACTGGAGTCTCTTATGTCACTGCGCATCTCTGTTGAAAAACTGAGATCCTCCAACGGCCCAGTTCAATGTTTCAATTGCCAGGCCCTAGGACATGTCGCCCGCCACTGCAACATGCCCTCAAAGTGTGTAAAGTGTGCAGGAGCACATTTATCAAATGACTGCACTCTAAAGAAGGGGGAGGGCAGTCCCAAATGTGCAAATTGCGGTGGTCAGCATGTGGCCAGCTATAAAGGCTGCATTGGCCTTCAAACGGGCAAGGGACAGGCAGCGCGGGGTCGCTGCAGAACAGGCTGCCAACGCGCAAAAGCAGCGTGAGGAAAAGAAAAGACAGGATTCCGGGAACACCCAGCCACCGGCTGACAAACCCACCACAGAACGGAACCAACCACGACGAGGCGACAATAACGCAACCTCCACGACATCTCAGAAGTCACCCCAGACATCTCAGAAGCCACCTAAGTGCCAAATCCCTCAGGAAAAGGCACAAGGACCAAATAAGAAGAAGAACAACACCAAACCGTCAAAGAAAACAACTCCAATGACCTCCTACGCGGAGGCATCTACTAGCCAGTCGCGAGACACTACAGAACCACTGCCACAAGCGGCAGAAACTCAAGGCTTGCCCACTCAAGCAAGGCAAAACCACCAACAGCACTATCCACTCCCCACACTAAGCAACGAGGGAGGAGCAGCTATGGATCGTCTGTTCGACATTGTTGGGTCACTTCTGACAATGTTAACGACACTACTGACAAAGTTCGATCAACTGGCCGCGGACATTAAATCCGCAATAACGACGGCTCATCGAGCTGACCTTCCACAGAACTTCCCACAGCCAGTCATGGACAGAGTTAACATAGATGGCATATCAATATGCATATGGAATGCCGACGGCATTTTCCAACAACTCGGTGAGTTTCGGCAATTCCTACGGGAAGAGAACGTAGACATATGTCTAGTAGCCGAAACTCACTTAAAACCTGATCTCAGAGCAACGGTAGCCAACTACCTGTGCTACCGTCATGACAGACCCACTGCGGGAGGAGGAGTGGCCATATACATTAAAAGAGGCATTCCTCACCACACGGTACACACTCCACCACTGCAAATAATCGAAGCAACAGCAATCGAAATGGCAACCACATCGGGACCGGTCACCGTCGTCTCAGCATACAGACCGCCACGAAGAGCTCCAATTGAAGATGATATCCGCCAGCTGCTCACCCTTAGGGGTAAGCTCATCATTGGAGGCGACTTCAATGCAAAACATCCTGCATGGAAGTCAAGAGTCAGCAATCCAGCGGGAAACCAGCTATACAGAATGAGTGCCAGGAACAATCTCCAGGTCTGGGGCCCGGACGAGCCGACCCACCACCCCTGGAGCGGCAGCCGCCCTGATGTCCTTGATATAGTAATCACCCGAGGCATCTCTGGCTTCGTCTCCGCCACCACCATGAACAGGCTCTCATCAGACCACTCTCCAGTCATGATGAGTATCGACGTTGGATCATGGAGACAAATTGTTCCAAATGAATTTAATTATAATCGTACAAACTGGGAACGGTTCCGCGTAGAAGTCTCAGAATCCATCCAGCGCCTGCGCCCACTGGACGAGAGGCAAATTGAGGCGGCTATAAAACAGGTCTCATCTGTCATCCTTGACGCAGCGAATTCTGCGACAGCCTCCTCCCGCGACAAGACAACAGTCACGCCAATTACCACCACATCTGTTGGCTCAGATTAGACACAAGAACAGAGTGGCTAAGGAGTGGAGGCTTACGAGACAGCCCAACACCAGGCGCCTCCTAAATCGCCTGCAGCGAGAGCTGAAGGTGAGTCTCCAGGAACACCGCAACAGAGAATGGGCCGCTCGCCTGGCAGTCGCTGAACGTGACCGACGGTAATCTGTGGGAGGAGACCCGCCGGTTCACCAAGAAGCGCACAAGAATGCCCCCGCTACATGGCGAGAGGGGACTAGTCTTCAGCGACAAAGACAAGGCCAATGCCCTCGCCGATCACTTTGAGAAACAGTTTCGGCCTGCGCAGGACGACGACGAGGAAGAATCTGCGGATATCCGCAGAAGACTGCGGCACTTCCTCGCCGCCGATGACGACGGCTACCACATCGACGAGGTCTCTGCAGAAGAAGTTCGCCGAATCATCTCCAGATTAAACATCAAAAAGGCACCTGGAAATGATAACCTGGGAAATAGGCTGCTGAAAAACCTTCCAGCTCAAGCAATAGAACGCATAACTGAGCTGTTCAACTGTATATTACGCACTCAACACTACCCCCGATGCTGGAAGCAGGCAACGGTGATCGGAGTACACAAGCCAGGGAAGAACGGCACTTTCCCCCAAAACTACAGGCCCATAAGCCTCCTCCCATCACTAAGCAAGGTCTTTGAGAGGCTCCTTCTCAAGAAGATGGAAGAACACATCCGCAGAGAGAACATCATCCCGGAGTTCCAGTTTGGTTTCCAGAAGGGTCACTCCGCCACCCAGCAGATCATGCGCATAGTTGAGCGTGCCACGACCGCATTCAACCACCGGAGCTACTGTCCGCTAGTCCTACTAGATGTGGCACGAGCATTTGACTCTGTTTGGCATAGCGGATTACTTTATAAGCTTTACAACCAGGGACTCCCCGGCCCGCTTGTGAAGCTAATAAGGAGTTACATCACTGGAAGATCCTTCAGAGTGAGAGTTGGGAATGATCTATCTTCCCGCCTCCCAATCAATGCAGGTGTGCCGCAAGGGTCAGTACTAGGGCCGGTACTGTACAACCTGTATACTGCCGACATCCCTGCTCCAGCAACGGTTCGCACAGCCCTATACGCGGATGACACGGCCTTCTTCACCGCGCATAGATGCAAAGCTGCTGCCATTCGCCGTCTACAACAAGTACTTCAACAAACTGAAGCCTGGGCCAGGCGGTGGAGGATTACCATAAACTCGACCAAGACCCAAGCAATAATGCTGACGAGACGTCTGGGGAAACGTGATCGCCAGCGCAACCAGACAACAAAACTACGACTTCACGGAGAGGACATCGAGTGGTCAACCACTGTAAAATACCTTGGTGTGACGCTTGACTCCAGGCTCACATGGAAGCGTCACATTGAGCAGACCCGACTCAAAGCCGCAACGAGGCTGAGGGAGCTGTACCCTATTCTAAATACGGACAGTGCACTGGCAGCCAATACCGGAGTGAGCGTATATTGCAGCCTGATAAGACCGGTAATTGAGTACGCGTGTCCCGTATGGGGCTACGCCTCCAGGTCTTCGATAAAAAGGCTGCAGACCATGCAGAATCGTGCGCTTCGGCGAGCACTACACGTGCCTCCCCGGTTTCCCTCAGCTGACCTGCACGAAGCCGCAGGTATTCCGATGCTCGAAGAAAGAATCGCACAGATTACAAGATCTTTCTACCGAGCATCCAGAAAATCAAACAATCCCTTAATTGCCAACTTAGGGCAATACTACACATTGTACGACAAGCACAAGAGACCGCTGTCTATATTGACATAAAACTAAAAATAGATCCGAGCAAACCAAAAGACATATCAAAAGTAATGGAACTGACCTTTTAACGTTTGAAGGAAGTGTCAACAGACAAACCCTTCGCAATAAACTGCTTAAGAAGATAAAGCAGTAAATGCTCTGGACGACGAGCCGAGCCGTATAGTGGGCATTCCGCAGAAAACAGCTTGGAATATCTTGCGTCGGCGTTAGCGTTTCAAACCCTACCGTGTGCAACTGGTACCACACTTGACCATACATGATTATTGCAGCTGTTTTGATTTTCTACCCGAATGCAGGAATCTATGAAAAATTATGAGAACTTTGGGAGAGGATCTTTGTATTCAACTACGAGGTGATTTTTCATATGTGTGATGAGGTGAGTCGTCACAACGTGAGAGAGTGGTGTACTAAATTCCAGCAACCTAGGTAGAAAGAGATTCGCCAAGGATATCAAAGAGAAATCTGCATGGGCCCTTTTTCATCGATCAGACGGTAACAGGATCCGTGTACCTGGACATGTTGTTGCCTTTGTTTCGTCTGACTCCTCCACTTTCATCCTACAACAGGTCGGGGCTCCACCTCACTGGAGTACAAATGTCTGCGACTTTTCTCAACAGAGAACTGCCACATCGCTTGATAGGGCACGCTGGTCCAAGTGAAGTTCCTCTGAAGTCATGGTTCCCCCATGTTACCAGATCTGCCCCATGTTGTTTCTTCTTGTGGAATTACGTGAAAGACAAAATTTATGCACACCCAGTTCCAACAACACTGCAAGAATTACATTAACTGAGCACTCCTACTGTGGAGCACATTGATAGAGACGTGGTATCGAATGTACAGACAGAACTGGATTCACGTTTGGATGTGTGTCGGGTCACAAAGATCACAAACATTGAATATTTATAGTATGTACAGAACGGTGGTGAGTTTTTGCATTCTTTCATGTAGTACTACTCGACTTTGTAGGTAGTACATTTTTAAATACACAGTGTTTTTTAAACCGATAAATCATTTAGGCCAACCTTGTATATGATTTGGAACAGTTGTGCAGTAATTTAAGTATAGCTTCTGGTTGTTTTGTCTTCAACGTCGTTGGAATTCTGGAAAGGCCTCACTGCAGTCAGACTGGAGGGCACGATCTGTCGACTTCCAGAAGTTTCACTGCAGAACGAGCTAAGAGCACTTACCAAGCGAACAATGGTGCTCATGAGAAGTCATAATATGTCTCGATACGGTCTGTGTCTGGGAAAACTTCAGAGGAGAGTGAACGTGGTATTCATTCAGTAAGTAAATGTGAACTCAAGTTGATCGGCAAGTAAAATATTATGGAAAAACCCTCAAGTCATTTCGAAACGGGAAATAAGTACCAAAACGATTTATTTTGGTGAAGTCGGCTGTCAATCGGAATGTTAGCAAATCCAATCGGCTACCTTGCAAGGGAATCCGGTAAAATCACGAACTATTTGTGATATCTGGTCTGATAAGGATTATCGTCTAGAACCAAAGAGATACAGATGGCCACTCTTTCGAACAAATATAATTAGTATGATATATAAAATTAACTTTTATTAACTATCATCATATTCATTACTGAGAACAAAGATGTTGAACTGACAATAATCTTTTAGATTCTCGATAGGAAGATACCTGATGAAGACAATAGAGAGAACGTTGACGAAACGTCGCCTTTTTGTGACACTAAGCGGCTGTAGACCAGGGAAGAATATGTTGTATTTATTCGTCGGGAAAGTCTCCGTTCACATATAACAAAGATGTCCTTCTTATTCTTAATGTGTAAAATTTCTTAATAATAGCTTATGGTATTACATTAGTAACGAAGGATTTTAATTACCTTTGGTCCTTTATTCGATTTTCCTTTTGCTGTCGACATTTGGCGACGTTATTACATACCAGAAAATAGGCACATTTACAAGAACGCAGAGGACTATTGTACCTATGTATTCCATGTATCTCTCTTTGTTTCAAACTTCTTTCATAAATGGATTTATTTTAAATTATTTTGACAGATTTTATCACTGTTCTCTTTCTCTTTGATCCTTGACAGAGCTTACCGAGGACGTTTAGGTCTCAATAAAACAGTTTAAAACCTGCGAGGAGAGTATCACACGTCGCAAGAGAAGTGTTAATTAGTATAACGTTATATCATGTATAGAAGTTATATAAAAATGGATTGTTGATCTGTTTGTTTTAGGTCACAAAGTATAAAAAAATTTTTATCACTGGCTGTACCAAATATAATTATTGATTTAAGAAACGGATGGTATTAAAGAAACAAATTTATTTTCATAAAGTATTTCCTTTTTTATTTATTTACAATACGTATAATTGCGTTATAGACCATTGGGTTTAATATTTAATTGCTGTGTGTTAGTTTAGGTAGTGTTCCAAAAATCTAATATTGTCTCCCGAACTAGTTTTCATATATATTTGTGCTAGAGTTGTGTGTAGGAGTAACGTGTATCGTAGCCGCTGCCTTCAGACGCCTGTCTTCTCCCTGATCCAGTCCCTCAGCTTCGCAACACTAGTGTGCAGTGTTGGGAACGTGGGGTTGGCGCAGCCTCCTTCCCCACAACTTACAATCCCCACCAGATCATTACTTCCCACTACTATGATGGGACCCCCACTGTCACCATTACAAACACCCTTTCCCCCCTCCATGGCGCATATCTTGTGCTCGGTTACGTCATCCTTACCTGCTTGCTCGTATGTTCTCCTGCATTCGTCCCAGTCCTGCACACTCATGGTCAGCTCCTGGAGTTGTTCTGGTAGGCTGCCATTGGTTTCGAGGCGACCCCAGCCTGCAGCGAGTACAAGGGTGCCAGCTGAAGGGTTCTCCGTGGCCAGGCCTGGTATCGGCTGTCCACGCAAAAACAGAGAATAATTCATCAGTGTCTCCATACAGATAAAGGTTTGCATACGCACTTGGTTCTCCACGAGATTGTTTTTCAATGTATGCAATATAATGAATCGATTTCAAAGTTTACTTCACATTAAACAAGAAAGTAAGCGGGACGAGTCTCATATCATTACAAGGAGCGTATTTTCAGGTTTCGAATAGTTGCTGGTAGAGAGCTCTGTTGTACCTCTTCTTCCCCGCCTGAAGTGCAGCTTACCATTTTTTTTATTATTATTATTTCTTTACGCCTCGTCGACGTCGAGGTCATTACAGAAGGGAAAGGACTTGGTGCAAGGAACGGGAAGGAATTCAGCAGTGGCCTTTTCAAGGATACATCCTGGTATTCACCTGAAATGATTTGGGAAAACCATGGAAAATCATATCCGGATGCTCGAACGGGGATTCGAACCGTCGTCCTCCCGAATGCGAGGCCAGAACGCTAACCGTTCACCCACCACGGACGATACTGACATGCTGCATCTGCTTCTCCTCTCATTTCATCACAGGAAGCCACTCATAAGTTACTAACCTGCAGGAAATCATAGCATTTCTTCGATATTATTCATCAAAAAGAAAAAAATAATCAATAAAACCTCATTTTGTTGTTTCAGCCTTCTTCAACTAAACACTGTTTTACAACTAGATATATCGAACTTTAAATTTCAATTTCTCTGTACGTCCTTGGCCGCATTTAAGTATAGGCTACCTAGGCTGTAGCCTAGTGGCCCGCACCACAGCCCGAGTCCCCTCCTAAAGTCTCCCGTAAATTGTTATGCCACTGCCGACATGTATAGCCTAAATGCGGCCCTGTGTACACTAATTTCAATAATCTCCATTACTAATCTTTACGCACAGCCATAATCCACTGTCCACAACAATACGAGCTAGGACCACTCATTTGCCCGCGCTCGTCATCTTTTTTTTTCAGACTAACTACTTACTGTTCTGAGATTATCCACATACACACTGCCTTCGATGTTTTAAAATAAAATACAATACATTTTTTCAAACTCGAATAAACATCAAAATATTATATATAATCAACTCGGGTGTCCAGCCGGACGTTTCGACAGCTAGTTCTGCTGACTTCATCAAGTGTCAGGTCTCTTCTAGCTGTCGTAAGCTAGCTGTTACCGCCTAGAGCGGCTTAGCCTCCTATCGACCTTCCTTATATACATTCAAGATTGGCGCGCCCATTCCTGAATGTATGTCGGGAATTTCGATGAGAAACTAAGACAGTCTAGGCGGTGACAGTCAGCTTACGACAGCTGGGGGAGACCTGACACCTGATGAAGACAGCAGAGCTACCTGTCGAAACGTCGTGTTTATACAACACCGTCCAGCTGGACACCCGAGAGGATTTTACTCCGGGAAAGTCTCCACCCACACAGCAAAATATTATACAACAGAAAAGAAAATACAGGAACCAAGAAATAAATGAAAAAAATAGAAGAAAATGTTAATCACTAATTTTTATCAATGGGAGGAGACTGTTTCCTTACATGTTGCAGCGTGACGTTCAGAATGGGAACACCTTCCCAAGAAATAGGTGCGTTCTTGAGTCCGCGACTACCAAGACTGTGGTCGCAGTGCTAACGTGTCTTTCCGTAAGAGATTAACAACGTGCGGCAAGGGCCCTCTCCAAAGGACATCCGATGGTGGTTCCAGCAGTTCACAGACACTGGAAGATTGTTGAAGGGAGAAGTACTGGCCAATTTCAGAAGATAAAATGAGGAGAATCCAAGAGGCGTCTCAGCAGAGCCCATGGAAGTGCATATCTGAAGTTAGCCGTGAATTTCAGATAAGTGGTTCAGTATCTGCCGAGTTCTCAAAAGACGTCTACACCATGTTTCAGGCAATGAAACATGGTGACAAGTGGAAACAGATGGAATTCTGTGCTGTAACGCTGGACGCGTAAAGTCTTCTGCCAGAACAACACTGTCACGGACAAAGTTATTACGGAATGTCAATAATCTGACTTTTCACTTTGCTCCAAATGCACTCATGTGAGTTCGTTTTCGAGCAAGATGGCGCACGATGTGATTTGAGCTTGTCAGTGTAGACATTTTTTAAAATTAAAACTGTGTCTCAGCGATTGATTGGTCGCAACTCATCGCATGGCCTCCAAGATCCCTAGACCTCACTCCTTGCAACTTCATCCAATGGGGATACGTCAAAAAACAATGTTTATGTTATGCCACAATACTGGATGACCTCCAAGCGGACAGCAGGTATGATCAACTCAGTGGATTGTGATTTGCTGCAACGCGTTCGGGGGTATTCTGTCGCCTAGATGTGGCCGTGTTGCGGGGGATGTTATTCAACACTTGTGAGAGAAACTTCTACTTCTGTTAAATTCATGTGACTTGGTTTCAACTGTTCAATATTGCCTCTTACAAAAATATAGCTTATTAAATTCGGTGCATTCTTTATGAAAGGGCTTAAATTAATGCAAACAAACTATTGAATTTCACAAAACGCAGAAGCAAACAACTAATAGGTTTATGCTTAAATATGTGGTGATAGATACTAGTTATTTCTTTCATAAACAATGTTTAGCTTTGTTTGGAACAATAGAATATATTCTCTCCGGTAATAGACGAATAAACTATGGGAATCTGTTTGAAAAGGCACAGAAACGTTTGCATCATTTGGAGTATTATCATCTAGACGCAAATGAAGAAAAACATTGCTCTCTGGTTAAGATTGTTAGTTTGTTATAACACAGTATGATTTATCCGATGAATCCAATCCTGAATTTTCAGTTATAAAGCGATGTTTCAATCGTCATATGACTATTAGTGGATATCTATTACAAACGTACCATTATAACAATGATATAACTCAAACAAAGCGAATACAGGTTGGTAACGCAATATCCAAACCTAAAAAACGCAATTCTTGGTCGCGTTGTAGCTGTTACGCGGTGACGTTACACTATGACGTCACGATTTTCGCCTTGTTTGTCGAACGTATGACCAGAGATGTTGTTCTAGGCTATGCACATTATTTGATAAAAGTTCTATTTGGTTAACTAGCTAAGCATCCGCAAATAAATTAACTGTCAGAACACTGATAAAAAAGTATATATGACGTTTAAATCAACATAATAATTATTGGTTGCGTATATTCCTTTGATATTTCTACGAAGTCAAAGTATTTGTTAAAATATTTGGCAATACATATGTAAGACAATTTTCTATTCGTGGCAGTTTTGATTAGATTGTTTTACAACCCGAACATGATGTTAATGCAGAGTATATCAGTAATTTAATTTTTTAAATATAATTTAAATTGATTTAATTAGTGTCCTGTTACTTAACTCATTTCTTCATTTGAATGAAAGTAGTTCTACACTGTTCACGATGAATACAGTGTACACTACAATTAAAACCAATATTACGTGGCATAACGTAAGTTGTTAAGATTTATTTTGAGTATCCTTCGTTTTCACTGGGGTCATTCTATCAGCCGCATGTAAGCTGCGGCAACTGTTAAAACATCGATCTTCATCACAGATAAGAAGAAAGAAAGATTTAAGAACATGTGAAGACTTTGGATCAAGTTTACACTGCGATACATGATGACATTGACATGCGGTACAGGGAATGTATTAATTTACGTGTAATTGAAGCTTTGTTTTTCTAGCGGCAATATTGTGGTTAGGCCGAAATACAACCTGGACCAAGTTGACGATTGAAACTTTTTCTGTAGAACAAGGGAATTTCATTGAGCTTTAGTTTATAAAAATTCAATTTAGTCAAGCAACTGCAAAGAAATTAAGTTCCAGATGACTCCGTTAATCCCGTCAAAAATGACGGGATTAACGGAGTCATTCAATATTAGGTTAGTCTAATTACAGGTGGCATCTAAAAAAAACCGGTATATCTATATATACAAATAAAAATGAAATGCTTTTCGTTGTTAACTTCATTCACTCCAAATGGCTGTATCGATCAGTCTGAATCTTTTTAAAAAATATTCATAATAGTCCGAATTCAGTTTTTAGAAATATAAAGATTAGAAAAGTTGCCCAGGAAATTTGAAAATTCTTGAACAACTGAAAGTACTTTTTTCTAGGGACCGGTATGGCTAGTTCTTTTTTCTTTAAAATGTTCGTAATCGCTCGGATAAGGTTTTTAGAGAACGAAACTTTGCAAGATTTGGCGGGAAAATTGAAAAATTCGCAGAAACAGAGAAGACTTTTTTCTATGAAACGATTTGGCTAATTTTTTCAAATGATCATAATAGCCCAAATAATGTTTTTAGTGAAATAATTGGAAAAGTTTTCGGGGAAAATACTAATTTCGGGAAAACTGAAAGGGTTTTTTTGTATGAGATTTTTGAATGAACTCAAGACCATAACTCTCGATTCAAACGATGGATATGCGTAATACTTTTTATTTGTTTCATTCCTTGTGTTCCCAGGTTGGAAATAACTAAATTAGCTGTTTTCCATTGGAAAATTGAATACCTGGAGAAAAATCTAAATTAAAATGAAATTATGTTTGCTTTCATTTTTGTGTTGTTTCGCAACCTGTACAACAGATGTATTTATTTTATTTCTACTCCACTGATATTCATGAGGACACCTGCTTGAAGATATCGAACAAAGTATTACGTCACTTATGTATGAAATCACCCTGTCGTCCGATAAAAGAAGCAATTTTGAAGAACTGAAATGCTAAAACCAATATGATTGCTATGCACTGGAGCATCAGTTCGATCTATTGTTGAATCGCCAAAAAATATATGCGTACGACAATCTCATGAAACTTCAGAAACATCGAACTAGGGGGATTTTCTTCTTAGACGCTCTCAGTGAAACAGGAAAATCTTTTTTGATCACATTGATTTTGACAATGACTATTTTGCAGAATGAAATTGTACTTGATCTTTTTTTATTGGAATTGCATTTACGTTGTCGGTAGGTGGTCAAATAGCTAATTCAGCACACAAGTTTTCGTTGAATATGGAAATACATAAAAATACAACGCACAAAATTTCGGAGTGCTGTGCTATGACCAAAGTTCAGCAGCAATTCAAATTGATCGTTTGGGATGAATGTATAATGGTGTTATATCGAACGGTGCGAGATCTTACTAAAGAATCGAAACCGGTTGGGTTGTGCGATGATCGAAATGTAAATAAGACAGTTTGAGATTCATTGAGTTTTCAAATTTAATGGAGAAAAATAAATCATTGGGTTGATTTGAAATTCTTACTTAATTCAGTCGTAGCATAAATTTGGGCACAAAACCGCTTGGTTCCAAGTCGATCGCATTCCAGGCACATCACATTTCCAGAATTTTAGTGGTGTGCTGCCAATAGAATTGATTCCGCATTTTAAATTTAAAGTGGGCGTTCTTCGGAATGTACTCAACCTCAATATGAATATCCGTGGTCTCAATCGTACAATGATTACTCAGAAATAAATTATTTTTTCTTTTTACATTTTGAATAGCTCTTAACAAATTCACCGAACGATCACAAACTATTTTATTGAAATTTGGACAGCCCAACGTCTGTCGGGTTAGCTAGTACAATAATAAATGCGCGTTTATTAGTTACCAGAAGAGTTATCAGAATAGAGTTGTGTGTTTAACAAGTTGAAACAAGGTTTGAGTCCCAAAACATTGGAGTGCATGTGTGGAACACAGGACAGTCATGGAACATTTCCCGACTGAAATGTATTAAGAAAGTAAAAACTGTAAGCAACACGAAATATTCATAAGTAATAATTAAGAACACGTTAGTATTACTATTAGGCACAATGACATATCATATGATTATCAAAAATATTTAAATATTTAACAAAGTCTTATTTTAGTTGTACTAGACAGAGAAAGAAAATTCCCATCATTAAACAAAAAACATTGCACTAAAGAAAGATGTTTAACGTGATACACCATTTGCAGAAATATTGTGTTTTGCTACCGCCACAGAACTACTATACATTCGGGATAAGATTTATCTTAGTAATAGCACGTTCAGAAATCTTATTAAAAATGTGTAGATTGAGTTGAATGGCTCTACCTGTAAGTGGCTAGTCCATACGAAGGGCTGTTCCATCTCGAGGAGAGCGATGTCGTAGTCCAGAAACACAGTCTTGTTGTACAGTTCGTGGAGGATCACACTCTTGACTTGGTGCGTCAGGCCACCTCGCTCCCTCATGCTGCTGCTGGACCTCACCACATATTTATAATTGCGGTCGAAGCAGTGGGCAGCCGTCACGACCCAGCGGTCAGACAGAACGCTTCCTCCGCACTGGTGATGACCCTCGTCCTCCAACGACACCAGCCACGGGTAGTTTTCAATGATTGCACTCATGCCACCTGCGATTATAAAAGGACTAGACGTCTGACCGCTGCCATTGATTGTGGACGCTGTCATCAGCAAAACTGCCACGGCGAGCGACAGAGCCATCTGGTGTCTGGACGCCAACCAGACTGCTGGTTTCATCCTGCAACAAACAGCCACAAATTAGATTCCAGCTTGAGTTTACTAATGACAAATATATGTGATGTTGTAGGAAATATTTTACACGCATCAGTATTACTCGTTGTGTTATTTTTGGATTAGTTAGGAGGGGTGAGAAATAGAGTTGAGAATTACAGGCCAATCAGTTTGACATCAGTGGTAGGTAAATTAATGGCAAAATTGATATTCAACCACATCAGAAATATATGTGAGGAACGTAAGTGGTTTTCAAGCAGGCAACATGGATTCAGGCAAGGATATTCATGAGAATCTCAGTTAGTGGGATATATGCAAGATATTTCAGATGAAATGGACAAGGGAGGCCAAATTAATAGTGTAGCACTAGATCTGTCAAAGGCGTTTGACAGAGTAAGCTATAAAATGGTAGTAAATAAGGTGAAAAACATTGGAGTGGATGAGAACGTGATTTGCTGGGTAGAAGAATTTTTAAAATGTAGAAAACAGAAAGTTAGGGTAGGAAATATAGTATCAAAAGAAGTGGAAGTAATAATAGGTGTGCCACATGGAATTAAGATAAATGCAAAGAAGAGTCAGCTTATTAGATACACAAATAGAGAACAAAAGGTTAATTATGAATATATGGTGGGGAAAGAATTGCTTGCTGAAGACTTGAAATGTAAATATCTTGGCATTACTTTTGATAACTAGCTTAACTGGGCAGGACACATTGGACAGGTGGTAGGTAAAGGTTTCAAAGTTCTGCACTTGTTGGAGAGAGTGATGAGGGGATGTATGAGAGAAGTAAAGGAATTGGGTTACAAAAATTTGGTCAGACCATTGTTCGAGTATGGTAGTGTAATATGGGACCCTCATTTTACGTATCAAATACAGGAATTGGAGAGGTACTGTACAAAAAAGGGCTGCTAGATTTGTTTCTGGAAATTATCGCATATTGCAATCAGTAACAGATACGATAAAAGATATGGAATGGGATACATTGCAAGACAGGAGGAGGGCGAAGATGTTAATGGGAGTGTACAAGGCATATATTGGTGATGAGGCATGGAAAGATATTGCAGTAGGTATGAAAAGTAGTGCATGGAAGGGTAAAGATGACCATGACCACAAGCTGGAACTCGATTTCAGGCACAAGGGTGTGGGAAGATTTTCTTTTTTAGGTAAGGGTGTCAGGGATTGGAATGAGTTACCAAGAGA
Organism: Vandiemenella viatica; assembly: GCA_031002005.1. Classification (NCBI taxonomy): domain Eukaryota; kingdom Metazoa; phylum Arthropoda; class Insecta; order Orthoptera; family Morabidae; genus Vandiemenella; species Vandiemenella viatica. Next base: position 232,971,635 of record JARYHS010009186.1, read on the forward strand.
AATGATGAATAATTTACCGAAAACTTTGAAAGAATTTAAAGATAAAATTTCTAGAGGGCAAATGTAGGTGGGTGCAGGATAGGGGGAGATGGGTGTGTAGGGAAATTGCCACCGGAGCCTGTGCTCCATTGCAATTAAATAACAATAATAACTTCAATTTTTCTCCCAACTCACTGAATTTTCGTTAACTGCGTAATGGAAACCCTTTATATTGCACGTCTTTCACCTGATTTTTCTGCTCCTTTTCTTTTTATGTTGGTAGAAATAATTAATTTTCTCTAATCGATCTCAATTACCTGGTATTTTATATGATTTAATTCCTGTGAGAATCAAATTGATTTTGAGAATAAATCTCATTTTTTTTATTTTTAATGGGGTGTGAATCTGAATGCTTGTTTTTTGATGTAAAAATTATTGTAGTTACTGGTAAATTCATACAAATATATTTGTCAAGTTACATGTCCTGGTTAAATATTGGCACGGTATGAGAGATATGAATCAGCTAAAAACGGTTTGGGACAGGGTTGCAACCTATCCTCATTAACAGTCAACTCGTATGTAGAGGAAGCAATAAAGGAAGTAAAAGTAAAATTTGCATCTTGAATAAGCGTTCATGGAAAAACATTAACATAATCCCGAAGTAACATTTTGCAATTAATATAAACCAAAGGAAGGAAACAGTGATGAAATGCACCAGAATTGATAACAATTAATGATAAATTAAATATAAAGATAAGAATTGGATGCAATAGAGGGAAGTAAGTCAATTCTGTTGCATACGGAGTAAGATTACAACTGATGGCCGAACCAGGAATGTTGTTGAAAGCAGAATAGCAATAGCAAAATGAGCTTTCTTGAAAAAACCTTATATTGATCTAAGTCTCAGAAAAAAACTTTTTATAATTTTTACGACTTAAACAGAACACTCAATGGCATCGAAGCATGGAAGGAATGCCAGGTAGAAATAAAATCTAAGCATTTTAAAAGTGGTGCTGTAGAAATATGATGAAAATTAAGTGAACAAATAAACAACGAAACGAACATGATTTAGAAATAACAGGTTAGGAAAGAAATTTGTGGAAGAGTGTTAAAAAAGAAGAGACAGGATGGTGGAAAAGATTTTAAGCTATTCCAGATTGATTAATTTGTTAGTGTAGTGAATAGTCCAACGTAAAAACTGTAGGGGAAGACTGAGATTAAAATATTAGAATATCCTGGCAAATGGCATTTAGATTGTAGATCGTGTTTGGTTTCGCAGTGGTTTTCTTAAAGGAGAAGAATATCTACCAATTCATAAGGACTGCACACATAAAAGTCTAAATAGACTAAAATCTAGATATTCAACGTTGAAGTTTGGTCATTTGCGGAACCAAAATAACTTCAACTTAGGCGAAGAATGGTGTGCTGAGTGGACCAATTCCAATCCTGACAAACATGCACTAATCCAGTTCCACACATGACAGCCACTTGGACACAACCTTCCTAGGAAAACCTGGACGGTACTGAACCGAATGAGAACAAGGTACGGTAGATGGAACTACTGGATGTACTGTACACGTGGGGAATGATTGAGAACTCTTCTTGTGACAAACCATTCACCACAACGCTACTGAATGCCCTCTTAAGAGATTCTGTGCTACAATGCATCATATTCACAAAGCAACCACAGATGCAATTGAATAGATGCTATTGGAGATCAGTCTTCAGTAACATACATGTTTGGTTATATCAATTATGATTCATTGCAGTTACTGTAAGATCGAAGATTTTCACGGCATTGTATGTAAATAAACTCTTCTCGGACTTCCAGCCGTGTAAAAATGTCACACTTGTGGGACGTTTCGAAGGCGTCTATCTCAGCCCACATTTTCAGCCAAATGTCAATGATTAATTGTTTGTTTACCCTATACCGCAGTAACGGTGGAAGACAAAAACCAACACAGCGCCATGACGCCATCCACTGATTTTTTACCGAGGCGAAACTGTTTCAGCATTTTAATAGCCAGGTTCCAGGTCGCACTAAGCTGATAACCAGTGTCCCTGTTAACTAATGAATCAGTTGTTCCGATTTCTACAGCTTCTGTAATAACGCTGGCCAAAAACCTTTGACCCGGGCTAAAAGTGTTTTTTACTTTTTTTTTAATGTATGGCTTTCTTGTACACTGTGTTCGGACACCGCAGATTTCTCTTCTTACCAAAGACGAACATTTCTTGTGTGTTTAACACATCGCTGCACAATATACCACTGCGTTTGTCCGATATAAACAAGGCCACATTCACATGGTATATAATACGCACCAGGAGTTCGTAAACCAAGGTCATGTTTATTGTTACCTAGCAAAATTTTAATTTTAGTGGGTGGTCTGAAAAGTGTTTTTACTCCGGTCTCAGTACAACTGTAGTCCTTTCAGATGAACGAACCATAAATACCAACGTCGGTATGAACTCAATTCCGTCCTTACATTCTTTTTATTTGGCGAGCTTGTGACTCACGCATAATATTTTGTATTAGTAGTGATGATGATAATAATAAATCAAGTTATGAAATAAATAACTGATGTCCACTCACCTCAGTTCTTGCAACTTCCTCTGTTGTACCTCAATGAAGACGTGATACCAGATGTGGACTCGGTGTCAGGGCATAACCGACGGAAATTTTGTAGCATACGTGAACAAGAAATAAAATTCTGAGGGAGATTAGGAGTAACTATGTATTTTATAACAAAAACTAATAACTTTTTTACTACCTCTGAGATAACAGAGGCAAATGTGAAACTTAAGTACACAAAAGTTCCAGAGAATTTACGAACCTTGTTTTAGAGGTTGTACTAGCACACATCTATCATAAAAAAAATAATAATAGAATGTAGCAAATACTTTTAGTGAATACAAATGCTATCGTGGTGTTTGTCTGTATTTTCATGACACTCTGGTTGGAGTCGAATTAATTTATCAAACCTAACGTTTCAGCCAACTTGCTGCAACGTTCATTATTATTAAAATTCTTTCTCATTTTATTTTAGACGTCAGAGCTTTGTAATTAATTCTTTCCATATTGATACAACTGTGCAGATTGTTCGATGGGATTCCAAGGAATATTATGGGTACAGTAAGACAGCAAACAGTATGACGCACAAAAAATTTCTTTGGTTATTTAAGAAAACTGAGGGGAAGGTATTCAGCAGAGAGTAGATAAGGATGAAGACGAAAGTAGTGTTGTTTAGCCGATGCGCGGCCACAAATGATGCCGCCCCTATTGTTATGCTAATTAGGCACCTATTGTTATGCTAATTAGGCCACTTCACTTGAGGGCCACTTGACTAACCTCAGTTTAACCTCATTTTCACACCTATTGACCACGCCCCCTTCCCCTACACTCCCCTACACTCACCTCCCTCCCCTCCCCTCCCCTTCTTGTAACCTGACACCATCCCGCTGACCTTGAAACCTCAGTTTCCCCTCTTTGTAACCTGATACCCTGTGCAGGTGTTCCTTCCATGCAACCTGATATCCTAACGTTGTCCTTGAAACTTGCTGGTGTTCCTTCCGTGTAACCTGATACCCTTTGCAGGTGCAAACCTGTTGTAACCTGATACGCTACCGCCGACCTTGAATTCGAAACCGCGGGCAGGTACAAACCTGTTGTAACCTGATACCCTGCATCTGACCTTGAATTCGAAACTCCTCGCTGGTAACCGGTTTGTAATCGATACGCCGCGCAAGAAAACGGTTTGTAGAGCGGGCGGGCAGGTACAAACCTGTTGTAACCTGATACCCCGCGGGCGAGCGAACAAAAACTGGTGCTCGCTACCTGGGGTAAGACGTTCACGTATTTACACTTGGCTAGGACATTCATGAATTGAAGTTTGATAATAATAAATAAAAACACATTATATTTAATTTAATTTTTTTTTATTTCACTCACCATTGGGCAATAAAACATATATTTTCAACGGCACATACAGCATTACAAAATATGTGTCCCTTACAAAGTTTCATCAAATTATTTTTCTTGAGTTCTCGTACAGGTGGACATCCCAGATCATCAACCTTTTAGTTTTTCCTTGGCTCAGTGCTTTATGCTTCGCGGCCACCGCATACTTAGAAGATCGGTATTTTGCGCGGCCTAATAAGACCGGTATTTTGCGCGCCGGTTTTCTGGATACAACGCGTTGGTGTTTGCTCTACGCAACAGCTTATTGTGGGGCCCAAACCGGGTCGGCAAGCACTTTTGGATTTCCATGTATCAGTGCCACCAGGAGAAAGACATACGACAACTTGTTGTCGTGACCTAACTCAGTATTACAACCCCTACAGTACACCTAAGGCGAGTTTGAATAAACTGAATTTACTTTAACAATCACTTTAACATTCTGCATTAGATGGTAAGGTGATGTGTGTGTGTGTGTGTGTTCTGCAGATTTATCTGGACAGTAGGAATGTGCGTGATCCTCTTGACTTTCGACATCCGATGCACGTTTTCGATGATAATAATAACATCGACACTGTTATATAGCTAACCGCTCAGAGTGTTTGAAATTGTGTAAAATCTTTCGTAGTAATCTTGGGAGATACTACAGAACGAATATAAAACTTTGTCTCGTAAAGATTTTAGACTGGTTTGTGGAGGAGATATTACTCTAACTTCCCTTGTTCAGAACTGACTTTACTGATGTTGTGATAAGCCAGTCGTCTCTACGCATTCAATATAACCTACATCTCCAACAACTGCTGATTCATTACTTTGCTTTAAAAACTCATCCCACCAGGGTAGATATTCAGACCGGCATACAAGCAATAACTCTGAAAAGAAGACGAGTGGAATGCATTGAAGAAAGAACACGAAATCATCTGTATAACACTGCCGAACATTAAAAATTCACCAACCAGTCTCAAAAATTAAACCTGCATCGTCTAAAACGTGGACGAATGTAATCATTTCTGCACTGATTTTGGCAAACGATCTGTTTTTTAACACTGTAAATAGTGGCTGTACTTGAATTATTTGAACCATTGCTGTTAGTTTAACTTTGATCTAACATTTCGATACACAGTTTGTATGAGCATGTCCCAGATGCAACTTTTCCTCAAAATAATAACATAATGGTAAACACAGGCAATTATGAGTTACAATCAAATGATTTAGAACGTCCCATGTTAACATTTATTTGTTGCGCTTACGCTTTTCACCATATCTACATGACTAGTAACACCCACCTCAGTTCCCTGGATTCGTGTCATTACATTTTCATCTTGCCTCTTGCTAGCAACCATAGCGAACAATTGGTAATGACGAACAACTCAGAAAGGTGTATTTAATCCGCTACCATTTTTAACGCAGATATCCTTCCAGTAGTAAATCGGTAGTAATTTCAGCTCCATCAGGAGTCCCGGCTTCTGACTTCTGACGCACACGAAAAGTTCCTGCTATTGTGCAAACTTTATGAATATTTCTTGTATAATGATTGCCAGTAGGAGATGAAAGTATTTCGAACCGTCTCTCATCAATATTCTGCGTAGGTTTCTGCGAGGCGTTGAAAGCACAAAGAACCAATTGAATGCCACACATCAGCATTTAGTCTCTGCAATAACAAATATTAACGATAATTCTAAAGTAAAGGAAAACGTACTGGGCTTAAGATTTTTTTCTTTTTACTTATGGCTTTATGCCTCGTCGAAGTCGAGGTCACTAGAGGCGGGATGTGACTGGAGACAAGGAACGGGAAGGTATTCGGCCATCGCCTTTTTGAAGGAATCATCCCGGCATTCGCTTGGAATGATTTAGGTAATACATTAAAAACCCAAATCTGGATGCCTGGACAGGTATTTGAACCCGCGTCCTCCTGAATGCGAGGCCAGAGAGTTAACCGCTCACCCACCACGCTCGGTCTGAGCCGTAAGAATATGCACAAAATTTTGTCCAAAACACTCGCCGTCACAAATGTCTTTCGCCGAACTTATCGCAGTTAGTAGGTCTTGGTCAATAGGAAACACCTCTGCATCCGTCCTGGGAATATTCCTTAGTACAGGATGATCCTAGTGGAATCAGTATATTACAATGCAGCAGCGGCGTAAATTTTCGATTCAAGCCTTACATACAACCATCAACGACGCTGCGTGAACGCTACTGGGTTGTTTGCGGGGTTTAATTTTCTTAACAGCCACTCACTCTTAGCGCGCACAATTAAAAGTAAAGTACTTTAAGTTTCTGGTTGAAACCTTACCGAAGGAGATATATTGCAGATAGGGTGGCTAGTTCCTTCCTTTCTTATCTTACTTAAGGGCACCTGCAGTTTAACGTAGAAAAATGAACCATGAATACTTCACAGCAAGCTATGTCTGGTTACATACCTATGAGTATCCACCACCGATACGGAATTTCGAACCAGGAACCTTTCAGTCTCCAGTCAGACTCTTTAACCACTAAGTCGCTCTGGCGCTAAAAGATCTGTAATTACGTGAGACGCTTTTATAGTAACAGAAAGTAAATGCCATAGGAGTTAAGAACTATCGAGGAATAAAATGGAGACATTAAAATGAAATCTCCCAATACGTAGCTAGTCATAAAAATTCGTCAGAAAGTTTCACCTAGCTATATGATGACTGTTAGGAAAGTTGCAATATCCTTAAATATATTTTGTACCCTAGAACTACGAGAGATGAAAGTGAATTCATTAACTCATTGAAAATACATGTAATGTAGTCCAGGTTGGCGTTGTTATCATTATTTTTAATCTCATTCATCTTTAAATAACTGTATTGGACCGCCGGTTCGGAGGGGGGGAGCCAATACGTTGATGAAATATAAATATTAATAATATGTATGACTTCCAATAAGTTGGTTATTTGGTTAAATGGTGAACTAGAACCATGATTTCTACAAGAAGTTAGTTTCACACAAAATTATACTCAATTTATTTCGTCTTCTGGCTTATACAAGGTAGGGTATAGTTAACGTTACGTTAAACATAATCCAAAGACAACAAACAAGCAATACCCGACATTTACAATCCGCCGGATAAAAGCAAACATAAAACTGATTTAGATATCTCAATGATTTTGCAAAGTCAACATGTTTCAAAGTGGCATTACAGGCCAACAACATAAAGTTAACATTTACAAAAGAATCCCAGGGGCGCCGTTTAAAGTTAAAAGCATCGTTTGAATTTAAAACAATGAGCAAGATGCTTCGAATTTGAAGTTATGAACATGAAATATTGGTTAGCTCAGTAATTGTTATGATGGGAGCAGAGTCTTATCTCAGGAGCCGTTTACGGGTTAGCAAGCCTCGTTAAAACCCAATGGAACTGTGGACCTACGCGTCGGTACTTTACCGTAATCGCATCTTCTCGACGAGGTGTGACACGCTCTGTGCCACTGCTGCAACGAATGCCAGATTTGCGGATATGTCCGCGCTAGCACATCAGCTTACAATCTCTAGCAGGTGGACCGCTCAGCTTCCAGCCCATCTGAACCAGACTATGCGACCAGACACAGTCGCTGATCAACGGCTAAGAGCGTGTCGGGTGACACGTCCGCACTGTAGCTCGTCTCGGCAGCAAGTTCAGAGAATATGGCGTCGTGTCCTCTTGTAGCTGCAAAGCCAGCTTTCCTCTCCCCGCACATGGAACAGAAGCCTTGAATTAACAACTGTGAACCCCTGTATCCATTCACGATTGATGCATCGATATATGTCCATCATCACGTGCTTCGTATCGTCGCTAACATTTGCTACCCGTTCCCGCACATTTTGCTTGACCTTGTCGGGGCACTGGGGAGGGGTGAGGTCAGTACACTCGGCAGGTAACGGTTGCCGCGCGCCACCCCTTTGTGAGCTGAGGCGTCAGCATGTCGACGACACTGGGCATTATCATGTTCTCTGAACGTTAAAAACTGCGGTTCAAACTTCCCACATTTAATATTTTCTGAATAGCAAGTTTTCCACAGAAATTAAATCATATAATAATAAATCTGGCTGCCCGGGTTTAATACATAATTATTCACCTATGAATTAACCCTTATATTTATAATATTTACAATTTAGATAAATGAATATTACAAGGAAAATCTGAATATTAATTAATTATTTATTAATATTCATTGTGGATGACTCTGTCATACTACAATAACTAAACTATGATAGTGTTACTAACTTCGAACATTCCCACAACCTCTGTCTCCTGGCCGCGAAGCATAAAGCACTGAGCCAAGGAAAAACTAAAAGGTTGAAGATCTGGGATGTCCACCTCTACGAGAACTCAAGAAAAAATAATTTCATAAAACTTTGTAAAGAACACATATTATGTAATGCTGTATGTGCCGTTGAAAAATGTATTTTTAATTGTGCAATGGTGGGTGAAATAAAAAAATAAACAAATCAAATTAAATACAATGTGTTTTTATTTATTATTATTAAACTTCAATTCAGGAATGTCCTAGCCAAGCGTAAATACGTGAACGTCTTGCCCCAGGTAGCGAGAACCGGTTATTGTTCGCCCGCCCGCTCTACAAAAACTGGTTCTCGGCGCGGGGTATCAGGTTCCAACAGGTTTGTACCTGCCCGCCCGCTCTACAAACCGTTTTCTTGCGCGGCGTATCGATTACAAACCGGTTACCGGCGAGGGGTTTCGAATTCAAGGTCAGAGGCAGGGTATCAGGTTACAACAGGTTTGTACCTGCCCCGGTTTCGAATTCAAGGTCGGCGGTAGTGTATCAGGTTACAACAGATTTGCACCTGCAAAGGGTATCAGGTTACACGGAAGGAACACCAGCAAGTTTCAAGGTCAACGTTAGGATATCAGGTTACATGGAAGGAATACCTGCACAAGGTATCAGGTTACAAAGAGGGGAAACTGAGGTTTCAAGGTCAGCGGGGTGGTGTCAGGTTACAAGAAGGGGAGGGGAGGGGAGGGAGGTGAGTGTAGGGGAGTGTTGGGGAGTAAGAGAGGGGGCGTGGTCAATAGGTGTGAAAATGAGGTTAATCAAGTGGCCTAATTACCATAACAATAGGGGGTGAAACTGAGGTTAGTCAAGTGGCCCTAAAGTGAAGTGGCATAATTAGTATAACAATAGGGTCCTAATTAGCATAACAATAGGAGTGGTATCATGTGTGGCCGCGCATCGGCAAAACCATACTACTGACGAAGTTAGATAGATAGATATGTTCACTTTGATCCCATGTGAGAATAATCTCGGGGATGTGGAACAGTACATACACTTATTAGTAATGTCAATATTACTATATAATTGATAATATTATTATATATTGACAACAAGTTAGCAACAACCCATTAGTATAACCAATCTCTCCTGTAATCTACAAATACAATCCCGAGTTAATTAATAACTTATTATGTGGAACAGTGTATACACTTGTTACCAGCTTCTAATAACCAGTTATTTTCTTACCAACCAGTTACCATGATAAGTTTCACTGTAATTTGTGACAACATATTATATTATGTTAGTTGCTGTTTATGTGGAACAGTACACACACCTATTAGCAATATCAATTATATTACCAACAACTCATAAGCAGTCAATTACTTAAAAACCTGTTAGTATGATAATTTTTCACAGCAGTTTTTGAGTGCATGCTATCCCTTGTTAGTTACTATATATGAGTAAAATTTAGTAAACAGTGTAATTACTTCATTTGTCAAAGGTTTCAACAGAAAGAAAAACCATACATCATTTCAGTAATTGTGGATAATTTTGTCACCTTCCCCTTCCATACACCATATATACTATTTTATCAGTCATTCTTAGTTACCAAATTCCAAGAAGAAAATTCTTTCTCAGAGTAAAATGGATTCTGAAGCAGAAACTCTTTCAGTTTGGACTTAAAGTAGTTGGGTTTTTGTAGATAACATTTAATTTCTGTTGGTAAGACATTGAATAAGGAAGCTCTACTAAATGTTAACCCTTTCTGTACAATTGAAAGTGATTTGTAATCCTTGTGAAAATTATATTTATTCCTAGTATTATGGCTATGCATGTCAGCATTAAGATTGAATTGTTCAGGATTTTCCACTACAAATGATAGTACGGAGTATACATACTGTGCTGGCGTTGTTAGTACACCCAGGTTTTTAAATAGATTTCTGCAAGACGTCTGTGGGCTTGCTCCACAAATAGTTCTTGTAGCACGCTTTTGCAATTTAAATACCCTCTGTGCTTGCGACGAGTTTCCCCAGAGTGAGATGCCATAAGTGAGCAGGGAATGAAAATATGCAAAATATACTAACTTTCTGGTTTCTATATTAGCTATTCTAGATATTACCCTTAGTGAAAATGTTGCAGAATTCAGTTTTTTTAAGAAGTTGTTGAATATGCTGTTTCCATTTCAATTTGTTATCTATATATACACCCAGGAATTTTGTGAAACTGCTTTCATTGATGGCTTTTCCTTCTGATATCCCATTATAGCTGTCCTTTGTTTTATTTTTTGTAACAATCTGAAGTAACTGTGTCTTTTCTACATTAAGTATTAGTTTGTTGGCATTAAACCACCTGTTAATTTTCTTTATAACATCATTTGCTGTGTTTTCGAGGTTTTGTGCTGATGGGTCTTTCAAAGATATGCTAGTACCATCTGCAAAGAGCACCATGTGTTCATTATCATCTAGTATATGTGGGAGATCATTTATATAGATTAAGAACTGCAGAGGGCCAAGAATTGAACCCTGAGGCACACCACATTTAACTATACCCCATTGTGAGTTTATAACATCTCCTGTATTAGCATCTTTCAGTGATACACATTGCTTTCTATTTTCCAGGTATGATTTAAACCAAAGTCCTGGCTTACCACCAACTCCATAGAGGTCTAATTTACCCAGTAGAATCTCATGATCAACACAGTCAAAAGCCTTAGCAAGATCACAGAATATACCTAGGTGAGGATTTGTGAATGGCAGAGAACTTAAAGGACTGGTTTAGTGAGACTATCGTCTAGTTATGAAAGAATGTAAATCAGAGTTACTTCACCACATAAGTGGAAATGAACGCGTAAATTATTCGATACAGGTCCAGTGGATACTATGAAGGAACTGGGAAAGGTAAAAAATGATAAAACAGGCAGTTTAAATAATAGTATTACCGTTGTATTAAAGATAACGCGATACGACATTGTAACTTACCTTGTAATTTTATTAAAAGTCTGGACATTCGCTGCTGACCAGAGTATAAACTTAATTTATGGGTTAAACACTTAGGCTCCTCAGAGGTAATAACGTCATCAATTTCCCATACACATACTTCCCAGTTAATTTTTTATTTAGAAAAACAAAGATTTAGTTCAAGGAATGCAATATGCAAAGAAACGGAAGTAAAAGTAGGATAGCCATAGTGTGGTGTACCAAGGACGTTGCTATTCATTGTTGTATTGAACTATTGTTTTAATGGTTTAATGGCAGAAATTAGTTTTTTCCCCAAACATAATAAGAATGACAGATGGCTGAACAGTTGCAGGGCGACCGGGAAAAGATATCTGGTTTTGTAATTCGACACGGAATGAGGATAAACATCAAGAAGAGTCAACTTATTAGGTATACATAGAAAGGGGAAAAATACATTTACTCACATCCTAGGCTGGGAAAGGATTTCATAGTAATGGCCTGAAGTGTAATTATCTTAGCATAACATTTGTTTATAAACTCAATTGGGCAGGACACATCTAATTTAATTGCGATGGAGCACATGCTCCGGTGGAAATCCCCTAGTCATCCAGTTAACTCTTTTTTATTTAATTTTTAATTATCTTATATAATTTGAGTGTTAAATTCCTCCCCTATCTACTTTTTTGATTTACGAATTTTAATTTTAATTTCCTGGAGCGGTTTTAGAAATTATTCATCATTTAACTTGATAATCTGTCCCAATCCCTTACACCCTTACCCACAACAGAAAATGTCCACTACCTTATGCATCAAATTTAGTGTCAACTTGTTGTTATGGTCATCTTTCCCTTTCCATGCACTATTTACAATTCTTCGACCAATATCCCTCCAAGCACCATCACCAATTTGTGCCCTCATACATTTCCAGCACTCTCTTCATCCTCCTCCTGTCCTCCAATCACTCCCTATCCAGCTCCTTTATCAGGTCAGTTACTGACTGGGTCCTGCGATGATTGCGCAAACAAATCTTGCTGCTCTTCTTTGCACGCCCTCTAACTCTTGTATTTGATAAACAATATATGAGTCCCAAACAGTACTGTTATAATCAACCAATGGCTTGACCAAAGTTTTGTAAACCCAATTCCCTAACTTCTCTGGTACATCCTCTCATCACCCTCACCAATAAGTAAAGAATTTTGCAACGTTTTGCTACCACCGGCCTAATGTGCTCTGCTCAGTTGAGGTTATTATCAAACGTAATGTTGGAAACATTGTAGGAAGAGGCTTAAAAATCCTTCATTTATCCGATAGGTTGATGATTGAATGAAGCAGAGAATTAGGAGAATTAAGTTACAAAACATAACTTGAACATGTCGTTATATTTTTGGGAATCAAATACAGGAGTTGCGGGTGTATGTAAAAAAGTGAGACTAAATTTGCTTCTAGAAATTACCGAAGAAAACAATCAGTAAGTGATACGATGAGATGGGAGGAGGGTGAAAATAGTAGCTGATGACCATGATAACAAGCTGGAACACGATTTGTGGGTTTCGGTAGTGGGAAAATTTAACAATTCAGTTATTGCAAAAAATTACCAATGGAAATATGTATTGGTTTACCAAAAGCACTGAATGAATTTAAATTTAAAATCCGTAAAAGTTAAAAGTAGGCGATTGGTTAACTTAAACTCAAATAATTAAAGATAAAAATCATGAAAGGATAAGAGAGCTGGTATGTCGGAAAGTTGTCACAGTTAAATGCTCGCCATTGCAGTTAAATTAACTAAACTACGTGCTTGGAGTTTGTTCTGCCATTCTAGTTATATTATTACAGCCTAATAACACTCGCCAATCTTCGTCTTGTCCATAGATATTTATTACGCTTGCAAAATATTACGATTTTTAACCTTCAGTTTCTCGTAAACGAAAGCCTACCAGGGCAAACGGTATTACGGAGAGACACTTAAGTTGTTATAATCTGAGCTGTGCTTTGAGGCACACTGAGTTTGGTGGCCCCGGTGCATTGCACCTCCTAGCCCTATGGTAGCCACGCCCCTGCGGGGGAGGTCTTCTTATTCATGGAAAAACCGTAAAGAGGACTGACGCTGCTATTGGTTACAGATTTCAGTCCGTTTCTATTGTACCCGCATCCAAATCAGAATGAACTACCCACAGTTCCAAATGTGAAAGCATTCTGATTGAATAGGACCTTTCAAATCCTTCTTACATGAGCGCTTTATTACGAGAAACCTCTGCATTAATGGGTGGAACCAAATATGTTTTAATTGACTACAGTATTAGGGTTCAACGAGAAACACGTGAACTCATGTACCGTCAGGATATCGTTTTTTAACGGAGATATAATTATAAGAATTATGCAATTAATAAGACACAGCTATTATGTCAATGGAGCTCATTTTTCTTTGTTTTTTGTATGGTGTGTAGTTGTGTGTATGTTTTCAGATATGGTAAATGCTAAAATAAATAACTCTCGGGTTTTGTGCCGGTTAATCAATTAACTGACAGAAAACCCAACAGTTATTTATTTCAACAATACGCCGGGAAAAACTTAAATGTCATATGGTAAATGCTAGCTGAAATAGTTATTATGGGAAGAAGGTTTTGAAAATGGGCTTCTTTTGTTGCTCTCAGCGAGGAATGTAAAAAGTCTCATCGTATATGGACACGTGGCATCATTGTTAAGAGAGGACAGTATGGTTAATTTAATCGGTTAGTGGAAAACTTACAAAATGATTCGATAATTTTTCAGTTGAATCAGCAAGTAATAATTTGATTACTAACATGAAATTATTAGAAATAACATAAAAGAGAACATACCCAAATGAGAAGAGCTGCTGCTTTTGTTTGAGGTAAGTAAGAAATAACAAAATATCTATAATTTAACTACTTCATTTTTGATAAAAACAATTTACTACAAAAACTAGATACAATTACTCAGAGTGCAATTCATAACGAAGAAAGATAATATATATATATATACAATCTGCTGATGGAATAGTTAATAAATTCAGTTCCTTGATTACTTTCTGAAGGCTTTGGTTGGAATACTCTGATGGTGACATCATCAGTTGTTTGTGGCCAGGACTCGGTAACAATTAGGAGTCTCGTGTATGGGATGTTGAACAAAGCCTCCGATTCCTTTATTCTGCAGATAACACAGGATAACTTAGTGAGGTTTCATTTGTTAAATTTTGGCAACTGATTCGTATCCTTTAAGGCTTTCAAAAGAACTTATAAGCCTCATCTAGAGTTTCAAATGGGCTTATTGTTTAAGATTGTCGTTGGCCGATACTTTTGCGTTAGTAATTACACTGTTAGATAGCAGATTTTTCCTTTAAAACTTGAACCATGTGGTATGCAGTGGAATTTGTTGTCCTTTGCTGCATTTTGTTTTCCAAAGTTTTCAAGGCTTCGTAATATTTCCATGACAACCTTCACCTGCAGCTTGGTTGACTTGCATTCCATGTTCATCCTACCTGCTCAATCCTCTCTTGTTACGACAGAAGACGTGCAATTTCTTCTGCATCGACCGTTGTGACAGAGTATCTTCTGATAAAATTGTGAAATTGATAGAAAGAAAGAATCGTTTAAGTTTCTGTGCGTCCTGTAATAAATATAAAGTAATAATAAATAATAAAGGTTTTAAATTTAAAATCATACAATCATTCAGAGATCAGTTAAGGTAATTTGTATCGTTATCCTCAATATCTGATGACAATAAAGTTATAAGAAATGCCATCTATGGTTCATATTTCCAAAAGCACTTCTTTTTGGAAGCCACTTTTTGTTTCATCACGAAATATCTTCGTATTTTGTCCCAACGGTGCCTATAAATAAGGGAGTATAGATTTAGATTTACTACTGTTCGTACGTTTGTTCTAGAAGTTTATAACGCTAAATGAAAGAACCTGACACCTTCGCAATACCACCTCCACAGAAAAAAAATTAGAAACACAGTGCAACAAGCCTCAAGAGAATTTGCACTTTCCATAGTTTGTAGGTGGTACTAACAGCAGGCACTTCAGTATAAAATTTCTAATTTGTGCCACATCTATATACTATTATTATAAAGAGAACCCTTCAATTATACTTTTAAGATTAGTCGATTCCCATTGTTAGTTAAATTGACGTCGCCTCTTACGACAGAAACAGTGAGGATGTAATTTTTATTCTTTTTTAAATTCAGATGAAGGTAAAAAATTTAATAAAACTTTCAATGTGCCACATCCGGAAACATTGATGTAAGTGGAGGACAGCATTCTTACACCGGCATTGGAGACGAAACATTCCTCAGAAAACTTATCAGCTTCGCACATATAACAGGAGTCACTTAAGAGTTAATGAGCCCCATAAAGTATTTTATTATCAATTACACAGGCAAGACACCTACAAGGAAATACTTAATTTTGGACTTTTAGCTGAGCATTAAAGATATTTCGAAGATCAACGACAATTTTTAGACAAAATTGTTCTTACAGTCTGGTGCCGGTATATTATGATGTACGAAAACAATACGTTTGAATCAGACGTTGAAGCATTGCAACTTCCCGAAATAGTTTTATTGAGTTTAGATCTTATTAAAAGAAATAACACTCGCGAAGTCTTTCAAGTTCCACAGAACTTCAAGGAATATTTTAATCCTGATGAGAGTAATGTAGTCTGACAAGTTAACAGAGTTGGTAGGGGCAGTATACAATATACTTAATTAATACAAATAGGCTACGTCCATAAAATATGTGATTTATGAAAAATATGAGAGGGTGAGTTATGTGTTTTAATGAGTTATTTTTTGTTTAAATATATGGGCAATTTTGAGTTCACAGAGTTATGCACTCTGCTGCATGTTTTGTTTTGTAAAAGATAAAGATACATAACAATAAAAATGTTGGTACGTTATATGTTTTTCAGCTGCCACCTAGTTACCTTTTAAACGCCAAAATTCGCTGCTAGAAAACTAATAGTAAGTCATAGAATCTTTATGAATAGTTAGGTCATTTGTTCAGATCAAGGACTGATGATCTAAATACCCATTCACCATCGGAACTTGAACAAACCAGACTCTCTTATCTAAAAAAAGGAAATTCATCCACTCTCCACTTCCACTCCCCTGTGAAATAGAGTGCCAGCTTATGGTCATGCTAATGGTCATTTTAACCCTTCCAAGCACTCTTCTTAATTCAACCAAGTTTCATTCATTCCAAGCTTCATCAGCAACATACATCTTTGACACCACGCAGCATTATTTACACCATCCTGCTATTTTCAAATGTCCTTTGTCCTGTACAGTTTGGTTTTACTAAATTTAATTCCAAGGTATTTACACTTTAGACCTTTAAGAAGCATTTCCTTCCCCCCCCCCCCCCCCCTACTGTTATAAACAACCTTTATTTTTTATTTTTTCATCTGTGTACTTATTAATCTGATTCTTTTTGGCAATTATCTTCAAGCCATGCTGACCTACCCAGCTGGATATCCAACCCAGATCACTCTGTAGCTGTTCACAATCTTCTCCTGTTTTGGTCCTATTATATAACATTTTGTAATTTGTAAACAACCTTACTTCTGACTGTAAACAATTAACACAATCATTCATCAGAAAATTGAACAGCAATAGTCCTAATATACTCTTTCATGGAAATAGCATTTCCACATCATCCTCTAACGGATGATTTTGTTTTTATAAGGTAGAAATAATATGTAGTAATATTAAAATAAGAGGACTGATCTGGACAGGATATCTATTTGAGTGGTTAAACATGGAGTGTAGCTCAGTGGATAAACTGGTTGCCTTGAAAAGTACCGGGTTTGAATCCCGTTGTGGTCAAGAATTTTTATGGCTTTGACTTATTTAAACGAAATATGTCAGGACGCTCAACGTTTCAGATTCCACGTTAAACTGTTGGTAAATACATGGCAGAGACTGAATGCATGACAATATCAACTTTTAGGTTGGTCACTCAGTGGTAGAACAACCCTAGAGGATCTCCAACTGAGGAGAGTTATGCACTCATTTAAATAAAACATTTTTTTTCCGAAAATAGTCTGCTTATCCCTTCCTATCTTACGCTAACTTCATCATCTCAAGACACCCGTTACAACCTTTATCTTCAATTACCTGCTTCACATATTCTGATCTTGGCAACTTCTACAGTTCTTTCCTTCGACCGTTCCCTCCACCAACAAATTAACCACTCCCGCAAGTCTTAAAATGTAATCCAACATCCTGGTTTTTCTTTCTGTAAGACACTTGCACAAGCTTATTTTCTCGGCCATCATTTCCAAAACACATTTCTTAATTTATCTGTCGGTTTAATACTTCTATAGCTACACATTTCGTATGTTTCTGTTTTCCTTTTTCTGATATTTCTAAAGTCCATGATTCTCTACCATGAAGTGCTGTGCTCAACACGTAGAGGTTTATAGTTATTTCTGAGACTTAGATCTTTATTTAAAAGTAAAAAATTTCTCTTTGTCATGAAAGCTCCTTTCGCTAGTACTATTCTGCTTTTAACATCATTCCTGTTTCGGCCATAAGTTGTAATTTTACTTCCTAGGTAACAGAATTCAATTAATTCTTCTATCGCATCCGATCGTATTTTTATATTTAATTCATTATAATTGCTATCACTTCTACTACATTTCACCATTTTTGTCTTGCTTTGGTTTATATTTAGACCGAAATCTTACTTCCGCATTTTATTCATGACATTCAGTAACTTTTCAATATCCTCATTCTGTTCTGCTAACAGACAGTGTCATCATCAAATCGTAGTATATTGATTTTTTACACGTTTCATATTAGCTTATTATATTAGTAGGCCTATGTAGGAATGTAATGGAATCTTCCAATTCAATTTTTACCCACTTCCAGAAGTACAAATTTTCAAACATTTTACACAGATGAAAATACAATAATTTCAAAGCTATGTCCTGAAATTCTTATTACTTTGACAGGAAATTGTTTGAATGTAATTGCATCTTGCAAGCCAGTATTAACCTACTTCCAGATGTCCAAATTGTTTGAAATTTTGCACACGTATTAAGTACTGATCACAATACATTAATAAGTATCCTGATATTCTGTATAACTGTATTGTTATCTAGCAGTTCAATGCCAATTCAATAATTTGTTAACTATGTTCTGGTATTCTCATTACTGTGAGAGTAATAATAAAAAAAGTGGTTTTACTGCCATATGACACATGTGGCTAATTTTCACCCACCTACAGTAGCGCTCTGCTCTGTCGGCTCAGTTGTTTAAGGTGCGTGACAGTCGAAAGTATGTTCCCCGTTTTGAATCCTGATTCAGGCACTAATTTTTACGGACCTTAGAATTGACTGTGTTCTCCGGCGTAGTCTTGCTTTGTTTATGTGAAGTTCGGTAGGGTGGTCCATATTTAGGTTTTCACGTTAAACCTGAACGCTATGGGATTGCCGGGTTAGGCAAGTGCAGCCGCGACATGAGTGGATATAGGCGGCGATGCGAAAACATTTATCACTTATATATAACTATATAGTTCACATAGTTAAAAAATCGTGCAATAAAATCAGCTGGAGCCTCTACTGTTTCTTAACTTTTTGATATCAGTTTGAATAATCTGTGGTTTTCTGCTTCTGCTAGGGATTCAGAAGTTCTGTAGGAATCTCATCAATTCCACGTGCCTTGTTTGATTTCAGATCTTTCAAATATCTGTTATTAAAACAGAGTCTCCTTAGTCATCAGTGTCGACATCACCTTATTTTTTTCCAGTACACTTCTGTTTAAATCATCTCCTTCATACAGATTCCCTGTGAAGCTCTGGATGTAAATGTCTTGGGATATGATTTAAGTTCTATGTCTACTGGAGGGTGTAATGAAGAGATTTATAGATAGATAGATAGATATGTTCACTTTGATCCCATGTGAGAATAATCTCGGGGATGTGGAACAGTACATACACTTATTAGTAATGTCAATATTACTATATAATTGATAATATTATTATGTATTGACAACATGTTAGTTACAACCCATTAGTATAACAAATATCTCCTGTAATCTACAAATACAATCCCAAGTTAATTAATACTTATTATGTGGAACAGTGTATACACTTGTTACCAGCATCTAACAACCAGTTATTATGTTACAAACCAGTTACCATGATAAGTTTCACTGTAATTTGCGACTACATATTATATCATGTTAGTTGCTGTTTATGTGGAACAGTACACACACCTATTAACAATATCAATTATATTACCAACAACTCATAAGGAGTCAATTACTTAAAAAACTGTTAGTATCATAATTTTTCATAGCAGTTTTTAAGTGCATGCTATCCCATGTTAGTTACTATATATGAGTGAAATTTAGTAAACAGTGTAATTACTTCTTTTGTCAAAAGTTTCAACAGAAAGAAAAACCATATATCATTTTAGTAATTGTAGACAACTTTGTCACCTTCCCCTTCCATACACCATATATACTATTTTATCAGTCATTCTTAGTTACCAAATTCCAAGAAGAAAATTCTTTCACAGAGTAAAATTGGTTCTGATGCAGAAACTCTTTCAGTTTGGACGTAAAGTGGTTGGGTTTTTGTAGATAACCACGTTTTTAAATAGATTTCTGCACGACGTCTGTGGGCTTGCTCCACAAATAGTTCTTATAGCACGCTTTTGCAATTTAAATACCCTCTGTGCTTGTGACGAGTTTCCCCAGAATGAGATGCCATAAGTGAGCAGGGAATGAAAATATGCAAAATATACTAACTTTCTGGTTTCTGTATTAGTTATTCAAGATAGTACCCTAAGTGAAAATGTTACAGAATTCAGTTTTTTAAGAAGTTGTTGAATATGCTGTTTCCATATCAATTTGTTATCTATACATACACCCAGGAATTTTGTGAAACCACTTTCATTGATTGCTTTTCCTTCTGATATCACTTACTAGGCAATTGGATGAATTGGGATATAAAACCTCCATCTCTGCTAGAGTATGGTAAAATCTTGGTGTGGTCACAATTGATCTCCTCATCATGTATCCCATCTACTCACAAGACTAAGGTTCTCAGTGAAAATCTTTTATTACTGCCCTCTTTTCATCTACATTCCGTGGCGAGTTTACTTTCTCTATCATTCCTTATTTTCAGTGCCTTAAAGAATTTACTTTACCAATTACACATATTTATATGTTGCAACGAAACAAAAGAACCTGGGTAGCAGAACAAATATATATATTAGGAAAGGAAAAAAAAAAAAACACTTAACATAAGAAAAATCAGACTGTGAAAAATTCAGTAAACCAATGTTCTAAGTGATTTATATGATCCATTTTAATTTATTTGAATGACTAAAATGGATTTGCTGTTTATCAGTTATTTTTACTCTGCATTCTGCTTATGTGATATAATGCACTTGTGACAAATTGTTCAATTCTTGTTAATTAATGCTGCCCTTCCGAAGTCATTTGTTTACTCTTACTGTGTGTGGGAGTGTGTAAAATTTGAAAAAAAAAATCCACTTATCAAATGTTATTATTATTTTAAAAACCGATGTTAGCTGTTGTGTTTGGTAAAATATTTCTGTTCTCATCAAATTAAACAGATATTATCTACATGTCTTCTGAGGTTTCATATATATGCCTGTTAAAGTGAAGGCTGATGAAAAAACACGATACTGATTTTTCGACAGAATGTGGAAGGTGAAAAAAAATCACTATCAATTTTTCTAATGAAAAAGAAATATCACTGAAATTGTCTTTATCAATAAATATCGATAATTTTTTTCTGATTGAAAAAGAAGTATCACTGACATTTTCTTTTTCGGCAACAGTAAAAGATTAGTTCATTAGGCCAGAATGAGTGCTAATTGTTCACCAATTTGTTTTCAGATGAATAAGAACGTTGAAACATTTCAAAGTTTATCAGATGTTATAATATTTTTCAAACATTTTGTTTCTATTTAAGAAAATTTGAAATTGTTCCTTCCAAAATAAGTCTTTGTAGCACAATAAAATAGCAATTACTGTAATATTTTGCTCGTACTGTTCTGTCGCGCCTGACGGGAGCTTATGCCTAACATGCGTGACGTCACTAACTGAGAGGCCAGGCCCTCTCCCACTAGGTGGTGTTGGTGAGACAGAGCTATCTGCGCAGTCCACAAAAATCAATTGTCCATGTCAGCCTGTACTAGGCATTCCGCAGAAAACAGTGTGTAATGTTTTGAGTCGCCGTTTGCAATTTCAAACTTTACCCTGTGTAATTGATACAATACCTGACCCCAGATCATTATTGCATCCGTTTTAATTTTTGTACTCGAATGCTGGAACCTATGAAAAAAAAAAATGAGAACTTGGGGGGAGGATCTCTGTATTCAGGTATGAGGCAATTTTCCATTTGTCTGGAAAGGTGAATGGTCACAACGTGAGAGTGTGGGGTACTGAACCTTTGTGGGGTAAAAAAGAGATTCGCCAAAAGTGAACTTCTTCTGTATAGTATTAAAGAGAAATCTGCATGGGCCCATTTTTATCGAGCAGACAGGATCCGTGTACCTGAACATGTTGTCTTTGTTTCATCTGACTCCTTCACTTTCATTCTACAACAGGACAGGGCTCCACCATACTAGAGTACAAATGTCCACGACTTTCTCAGCAAAGAACTGTCACGTCGATTGATAGGGCGCGCTGGTCCACGTGATGTTCCTCTGTTGTAATGGCTCCCCCATGTCTGACCCCTGTGACTATGTGAAGGACAAAATTTACTCACCCCCCCCCCCATCCCAACAATAATGCAAAAATTACATTAACTTATCATTGCTGATGTGGCGGACATTGATAGAAACATGCTATCGAATGTAGAGACGGAACTGGATTAACGTTAGGATGTGCGCGGGTGACAGAACGCATACATTGAACATTTATACGAGTATCGTAGTATACCAGAAACTTGGTGAGTTTATTCATCATTTCATGTATCTCTCTTCTTTGTAGGTCGTATACATTTCAATACACAGTATTTTGAAACCTGATGAATCAATTAGGCTAACCCTGCATATAATTTGGTACAGCTGTGCAGTGTAGCTTCGTTGGCATTCTGGAAAGGCCTCACTGCAGTCAGATTGGGGGAGGGGGGGGGGAAGATTTGCCGACTTCCAGAAGTTTCGCTGCAGAACGAGTTTAGAGCAATGTCGCTCTTGAGTCGTCATAATAAGTCTCTAGACGGTCTGTGAGTGGGAACCTTTGGAGGAGAGTTGCCGATGTATCAACGTAATATTCATTGAATAAGTAAATGTGAACTCAAGTTGATCGGAATGTAAAATATTTTGTAAAAACCCTCAAGCCATTTCAAAAGGGCAACTAAGTAACATGATTTATTTTGGTGAAGTCGGCTGTCAATCGGAATGTTAGCAAATCCAATCGGCGACCTTGCTAGGGAATCCGGTAATGTCACGGAGTATTTGTGGTATCTGGTCCGATGAGGATCATCGTGTTGAACCAAAGAGATACAGGTGGCCACTGATATAATTAGTATCATCTACAAATTTAACTTTTTTAAATGATCACCATATACATTACTGAGGAAAAACAAAGATGTTGAACTGAAAATAATCTTCTAGATTCTCGATAGGAAGATACCTGAAGACGACAATAGAGAGAACGTTGACGAAACGTCGCCTTTTTGTGACACTAAGCGGCTGTAGACCAGGGAAGAATATGTTGTATTTATTCGTCGGAAAAGTCTCCGTTCATATATAACGAAGATGTTATTCTTATTTTTAACGTGTAATATTTCTTAATAATAGCTCGTAGTGTTGTATCATTAAAGAAGGATTTCACTTACCTCGATTTTCCTTTTGCTTTTGACATTTTGCAACGTTATTAAATAAAAGAAAACAGGCAAATTTACAAGAACGCAATAGGCTATTGCGCCTATTATTCCATGTATCTCTCTTTGTTTCAAGCTTTTTTATAAATGGATTTATTTTAAATTATTTTGGCGGATTTTATCACTGTTTTTTTTTCCTTTTTATCATTGGCAGAGCTTACCGAGGACGTTTGGATATCAATAAAACAGTTTGAAACCTGTCAGGAGAGTCTGAAACGTCGCAAGAGAGACACTAATTAATTGAACGTGATATCATTGTCTGGAAACATGAATGGACTGTAAGGAATGATCTATTTGTTTTAGGTCAGAAAGTATATATATATATAAAAAAATTAGCGTTGGTTGTATCAAATATAAATATTGGTTTATGAAACGGATGATATTAAAGACACAAATTTATTTTCACGCCGTATTGCTGTATTTCCTTTTTATTTATTTATAATACATACAATTGCGTTATATATCAGTGCGTTAAATATTTACCTTCTGTGCGTTAGTTTAGTCTGTCATCCAAACATATAAATTTGCTGACATCTAATATTGTCTCCTGAACTGGTTTTCACATATATTTGTGCTAGAGTTGTGTGTAGGAGAATAATGTGTATCGTAGCCGCTGCCTTCAGACGCCTGTCTTCTCCCTGATCCAGTCCCTCAGCTTCGCAACACTAGTGTGCAGTGTTGGGAACGTGGGGTTGGCGCAGCCTCCTTCCGCACAGCTTACGATCCCCACCAGAACTTTAGTTTCCAACTCTACGATCGGACCCCCACTGTCACCTTTACAAACACCCTTTCCCCCTTCCATGGCGCATATCTTGCTTTCGGTTACGTCGTCCATACCTGCTTGCTCGTATGTTCTCCTGCATTCGTCCCAGTCCTGCACACTCATGGTCAGCTCCTGGAGTTGTTCTGGTAGGCTGCCATTGGTTCCGAGGCTACCCCAGCCTGCAGCGAGTACTCTGGTGCCAGCTGCAGGGTTCTCCATGGCCAGGCCTGGTAAACGCTGTTCACGCAAAAACAGAGAATAATTCATCAGTGTCTCCATACAGATAAAGGTTTGCATTTGCACTTGGTTTTTCGGTAGATTGTTTTTCAATGTATGCAATATAATGAATCGATTTCAAAGTTTACTTCACATTAAACACGAAACTAACCGGGAGGAGTCTGATATCATTACAAGGAGCGTATTTTCAGGTTTCGAATAGTTGCCGGTAGAGAGCTCTGTTGTTGTTGTACCTCTTCTACCCCAGCCTGAAGTGCCGCTGACTTTTTTTTTTATTTCTGTTTTACGCCTCGTCGACATCGAGGTCGTTACAGGCGGGAAAGGACTTGGGACAAGGAACGGGAAGGCATTCGGCAATGGCCTTTTCAAAGAAGTATCCCGGAATTCACCTGGAGTGATTTGCAGAAACCATGTAAAATCCAAATCTGGATGTCCGGACGGGGATTCGAACCACCGTCCACTCACCACGCACGGTACTGACATGCTGCTTACAACTGAACTCTAAATTGCAATTTATAGTGTACTTATTTTCACTGCTTCTGCTTCTCCTCTCATTTCATTACAGGATGCCACCCAAAAGTTACTAACCTGCAGGAAATCCTAGCATTCCTTCGATACTCTTCATCAAGAAGAAAAAATAATCAATAAAATCCAACTTTGTTGTTTCACTCTGCTTTAATTAAACACTGTTTCACAACTAGATATATAGAACATTAAATTTGCAATCTCCCTGTACTCCCAGGGCCGCATTTAAGCATAGGCTACCTAGGCTGAATCCTTGGGGCCCACACCACAAAGGGGAGCCCGCACCCCAGCCGGAGGGCCCCCTGCCTAAAGTCTCGCATAAATTGTTATGCCACTGCCGACAGCCAATAGGGGCCCGCACCACATGTATATTCCAGGGCCCCACATTGCTTAAACGCGGCCCTGTGTACACCAGTTTCAATAATCTCCATTACTAATCTTTAGGCACAGCCATAATCCACTGCCCACAACAATACGAGCAAGGCCCACTCATTTTTCCGCGCTCGTCATCATTTTATTCAGGCTAAATATTTATTGTTCAGAGATTATTCACATACACACTGCCTTCGATATTTTAAAATGAATTACTTTACAATACTTTTTTTCAAACTCGACTAAACAGCCAAATATTATATATAATCATCCTCTCCGGTGCCGAGCTGGACGTTTCGACAGCCAGTTCTGCCTTCTTCATTAAGTGTCAGGTTCTCTTCCAGCTGTTACATGCTAGCTGGCACCACCTAGACTGGCTTAGCCTCCTATCGAACTTCCTTATATACATTCAAGAATGGCGCGCACATACCTGAACATATATAGGGAATGTCGATAGGAGGTTAAACCAGTCTATGTGGTGACAGCTAGAAGAGACCTGATACTTGATTAAGACAGCAGAGCCATCTGTCGAGACGTGTGTTTATACATAGGCGGGACACCCGAGAGGATGATTATATTACATCAGTACGCCGGGAAAGTTATATATTATTATTGTATATATATATATAATTACAAGAACCAAGATAAGATTAAAAAAACGAAAAGAAAATATAAAACAATAATTTTTAAAAATGGGAGGAGACTGTTTCCTTACAAGTTGCAGCGTGATGCTCAGAATGGGAACACCTTCCCAAAAAATAGTTGTGTTCTTGATTCCGTGAGTACCAACGCTGTGGGTTGCAGTGATACGGGCTTTTCCGAAGGAGCTTTAACAGCGTGCAGTAAGGGCCGTCTCCAAAGAACATCCGATGATGGTTCCAACAGTTCACAGACACTGGAAGTATGCGGAAGGGAGAAGTACTGGCCGATTACGAACTTCAGAAGAAAGTTCATATTTGAAGTTAGCCGTGATAAGTGGTTCAATATCTGCCGAGTTCTCAAAAGACGTCTACACATCAGAAATAGACTGCCGCTGCTTCAGACTCTGAAAAGTGGTGACAATGGAAACAGGTGGAATTCTGTACTGTAACGCTGGACGCATAAAGTAATTATAACACAGTGTTTTCTGCCAGAACATCACTATCAGGGGAAATGTTATGAATCTGGCTTTTCACTTTCCTTAAAACGCACTCATGTGAGTTCGTTTTCGAGCAAGGTGGCGCACAATGTGATTGTAGCTTGCCACTGTGAGCATTTTTTAATAAAACTGTGTCTCAGCAATCGATTGGTCGCAACTCACGATCGTTCTTTCTTCGCATGGCCTCCAAGATCCCCAGACCTCACTCGTTGCAACTTCATCCTATGGTGATACGTCAAAGACAATGTTTATGTTTTGTCCGAACACTGGATGACCTCCAAGAGCGGACAACAGATATGATCAACTCGGTGGATTCAGATTTGCTGCAACGCGTTTGGGAAGTATTTTATCAACTATATGTGGTCCGTGTTGCAGGTTCTGTTGTTATTGAACACTTTTGGAAGAAAATTTTACTTCCGTCAAATACATGTGACTCGGATGCACATGTTCACTGCTGTCTTTTACAAAAAATATAGCTTATTAAAATCAGTGCATTCTCTCTGAAAGACCTTGAATTAATGTAAAAAAACTTTGATTTCACAAAGGCAGAAGCAAACAACTCATAGGTTTTTTCTTTTATAACCAAAGTGCAGTTTTGTTTGAGTAATAGAGTATATTCTCTCAGGTAATAGACGAATAAAGTATGGGAACTAGGTTTGAAAAGGCACGGAAAACATTTCTATCGTTTGGAGTATTATCACCTACGTAGACGCTAGTAAAGAAAAAAAATTGCTCTCTGGTTTAGATAGTTTGTTTTAATCCAGTATAATTTAGCGGATAAATCCAATCGTGAACTGTCAGTTATAAAGCGACGTTTCAATCGTTATGTGTCTATATATATCTATTCCAAACGTCCCACTATAACAATGATATAACTCAAACAAAATGAAGACGGATTGTTAACTCAATATCTATACCTATAGAACGCAATTCTTGGTCACTTTGCAGCTGTTACGCGGTGACGTCACACTTTGACGTCACGGTTTTCGCCTTGTTTGCCCAACGTACAACAAGTGATGTTGTTCTAGGATATGCACGTTATTTGATAAAAGTTCTATTTGTTAACTAGCTAATCATTCATGAATAAATTAACTGTCAGAACACTGAAAAAGTGTGTATGGCGTTTAAATCAACATAATAATTATTAGATGCTTGTATTTCTTTTATATTCCTTCTAATCAAAAGAATTTGTCAAAATATTTGGCAATAGATTTGTAAGACAAGTCCTTCAATTTTCTATTCGCGGCAGTTTTGTTTAGATTGCTTTATAACCCCAACTTCACGTTACAGCAGAGGGCATCAGTACTTTATTTTTTTTAAATATAATTTAGTTCAACACTGATCGCGATGTATACAGTCTACACAACAATTAAAACAAATATTATGTGACATGACGTAAGTTTTAAGATTTATTTTCTATTTCTTTTACTTTCACTGATGACATATTTCAGCTGCATGTAACTGCATTAGCAATTCAAACGTTGTAATATTGATCTGAATCACGGATAACAAAAAAGAAAGTTGTAAGAACCGGTGTAAATTTTGGATCCAAATTATATCTCGAAGCATTATTGCCACTAAAATGCGATACAGGTAATGTATTAATATGCGTTTGATTGAAGGATTGTTTCTGTGGCGGCAAGTTTAGCGTAGTATATGGTTTGGTTGAAATACAACCTATACCAGGATGTAAACGGAAACCTTTTGCTTCACCGCGAGGCACGAGGAATTACATTGAGCATCATTTTATAACAATTCTATTTATTTAAGCAATTGATAACAATTGAATTTCCAGGATACCGAAAGAAAAGTATGTATCAGGTTAAAATTGGAATATTATCAGATTTTTTTACTGAAATCATTACTTGGTTTGAATGAAAGAAGTTCAAAATTAATCACGATCTATGCGGCCTAAACCACAATTAAAACTAATATTACATGGCATAACCTAAGTTGATAAAATTTATTTTCACTGGGGTCATTAAAACAGCCGCATGTAAGCTGTGTCAGCCATAAAAACATCGATCTTCCTCACAAATAATAAGAAAGAAAGATGTAAGAACCTGTGAAGATTTTGGATCATGTTTATATCGCGATGCATGATGACAATGATATGCGATACAGGGAATGTATTAATTCGCGCGTGATTGAAGCTTTGCTTTTCTAGCAGCAATATTAGCGGAGATTGTGGTTAGGCCGACATACAACCTGGACCAAGTTAGCAATGAATCTTTTTCTATAGCACAAGGGAGGAGAAATTAGATTGAGCTTTAGTTTATAACATTTCTCTTTAGTTAAGCAACTGCCAAGAAGTTAACTGCCAGAACACTTGTTAATCCCTGTCATTTTTGAGGGACTTTCAGGTTAGCCTAATTATAAGTGCCATCACAGAATGAAACAGTATATCTACCTACATAAATAAAAGTTAAATGCCGTTATTTTGTAATATCATCACTTCAGAATGGCTAGGCAGATTTGTCTCAATCATTTTTTTTTTAAATGTTGGTAATAGTCAGAATTAGGTTTCCAGAAAAAGATCGATTGGAACAGTAATTCTAGGAACTTTGAAAATTCTAGAACAACTGAAAGTACTTTTTCGATAGATCCGATTTGCCTTTTTTTCATAATAGTTCCGAATAAGGATGTTAGAGAAAAAAATTGGAAAAGGTGACTTGAAAATTGAAAAATTTTGAAAAAACTGAAAGTAAAACTTTCTATGGGACCAATTTGGTTACTTTTTAAATGTTCATAATAGTCAACTCAAGAACATAACTCTCAATTCATAGGATGGATATGCATAATACTTTGTATTTTGTTTCATTCCTTGTGTTCCCGGGTTGGAAATAACTAAATTAGCTGTTTTCCATTGGAAAATTGAATACCTGCAGAAAAATCTAAATTAAAATGAAATTACGTTTGCTTTTATTTTTGTGTTGTTTCGCAACCTGTACAACAAATGTATTTATTTTATTTCTACTCCACTGATATTAATGAGGACACCTGCTTGAAGATATCGAACAAAGTATTACGTCACTTATGTATGAAATCACCCTGTCGTCCGATACGCGAAGTTTATTATCTAGAATTGAAACGCTAAATCAATGTGATTGCTATGCACTGGAGCTTCAGTACGATCTGTTGTTGAATCGCCAAAAAATATATGCGTACAACAATTTCATGAAACTTCAGAAACATCGAAGTAGGGGGATTTTCTTCTTAGACCCTCTCGGTGAAACAGGATCACATTGATTTTGACAAAGACTCGTTCGCAGAATAAAATTGTACTTGAACTTCCTTTATCTGGAATTGCATCTACGTTGTCGGCAGGTGGTCAAATAGCTCATTCAGCACACAAGTTTTCGTTTAATATGGAAATACATAAAAATACAACGCGCAAAATTTCGGAGTGCTGTGGCTATGGCCAAAGTTCTGCAGCATTTCAAATTGATCGTTGGGATGAATGTACGATGGTGTTATAGCCAACGGTGCAGGATCTTACTAAACAATCGAAACCGGTTCGGTTGTGCGATGATCTAAATGTAAATAAGACAGTTTACGATTCATTGAGTTTTCAAATTTAATGGAAAAAATAAATCATTGGGTTGATTTGAAATTCTGACTTAATTGAGTTGTAGCATAAATTTTGGCACAAAACCGCTTTGGTACCAAGTCGATCGCACTTCCAGGCACATCATACATTTCCAGAATTTTAGTGGTGCTGCTGCT
This sequence comes from Vandiemenella viatica, assembly GCA_031002005.1. Taxonomy (NCBI): domain Eukaryota; kingdom Metazoa; phylum Arthropoda; class Insecta; order Orthoptera; family Morabidae; genus Vandiemenella; species Vandiemenella viatica. The sequence continues at coordinate 233,001,403 of JARYHS010009186.1, forward strand.
AATAAAATTGATTCCGCATTTTAAATTTGCCATGGGCGTTCTTCTGAAATGTACTCAACCTCAAAATGAATATCCATGGTCTCAATCGTAACAATGATTACTCAGAAATACATTATCTTTTTCATTTTTACTTTTTACATTTCGAATAGCTCTTAACAAATTCACCAAACGATCACAAACTATTTTATTGAAATTTGGACAGCCCAACGTCTGTCGGGTTAGCTAGTACAATAATAAATGCGCGTTTATTAGTTGCCAGAAGAGTTATCAGAATAGAGTAGTGTGTTTAACAAGTTGGAACATGGTTTGAGTCCAAGAACATTAGAGCGCATGTGTGGAACACAGGACAGTCATGGAACATTTCCCGACTGAAATGTATTAAGAAAGTAAAAACTGTAAGCAACTCGAAATACTCATAAGTAATATTTAAGAACACGTTAGTATTACTATTAAGCACAATGACATATCATATGATTATCAAAATATTTAAATATTTAACAAATTCTTATTTTAGTTGCACTAGACAGAAAAAGAAAATCCCCATCATCAAACAATACACATTGCACTAAAGAAAGATGTTTTACTTGATACACCATTTGCAGCAATATTGTGTTTTGCTACCGTCACAGAACTACTATACATTCGGGATAAGATTTATCTTAGTAATAGCACGTTCAGAAATCTTATTAAAAATGTGAAGATTGAGTTGAATGGCTCTACCTGTAAGTGGCTAGTCCATACGAAGGGCTGTTCCATCTCGAGGAGAGCGATGTCGTAGTCCAGAAACACAGTCTTGTTGTATAGTTCGTGGAGGATCACACTCTTGACTTGGTGCGTCAGGCCACCTCGCTCCCTCATGCTGCTGCTGGACCTCACCACATATTTATAATTGCGGTCGAAGCAGTGGGCAGCCGTCACGACCCAGCGGTCAGACAGCACGCTGCCTCCGCACTGTGATGATGACCCCCGTCCTCCAACGACACCAACCACGGGAAGGCTACGATGTTAGTTGGAATGCCCATTCGATTACATAGCTCAGCTGTGTCCTCCATGTTTCGTTCGGAACCCGGGAACCGAACGTGGACGCTGTCTTCAGAAGAACTAGCGCGGCGAGAGATAGAGCCATTTGGTGTCTGGACGCCAACCAGACTGTTGGAGTCATCCTGCAACAAACAGCCACAAATTATTCTAGTTATGTTTTCCAATGATAAATCCCGTTGAGGGTTGCCAAGGGTATATATCATATCATTGCTTTCTAATGGTCACTTTTCTTGTTAGGAGCAAATATGTTAAAAGTAGGAAATATTTTACACGCATTTGTTTTACTTGTTGTGTTACTTTTGGGTAAGTTATCCGAACATCCAGTTTTCTCTCCAACTAGCTGGTTTTTCGTCCCTTATGCATTGCGTAATGCAGACCTTTTATACTGTTACCTGTTTTTATTTTTCTGCTCCTTTTCTTTTGGTAGAAATAACTAATTTCCTCTAATCGAGCTCGATTACCTGTTGTTTTTTGTTTTTGTTTTTTATGCTCTTATATGAAAATAAGAAAAGCAGCGTCAGAGTTTGAGCACGCGGAAATGTATGGAAAGCCACTGTAGCGTAAATGGCATTTTAACAAGACTATATGTTGCTACATTTCCTTTTATGTACCCGCGACGCCGATTGTGCCCACTGGAGTGATATGCGCCCTTTTGGCAACGCTGTTTGTGGTCCCTGGAGGAAGGTTTGCATGGGCTGCATCCCGGGAGTTAGGGAGCGTGCATAAGCCACGTAGCTCCACCATTTTGGCCTCCTGTAGACCCCCCCACGTATCACTTAGCTTTTTTTCCGTTTTGATTCCAGAGGACATTTTGTACTGTTTCCTCCTGTCAGACAATTTTAAATTACATACTGAGATGATTAACGGAAGAAAATAAATATTCAAATTCTGTTGTGTGTTTTGTTCATCATTTTAACTGTGAAAAATGTTGGGAAAGGAAAGCTAGATGACCCTTTGGTATTTAGTGCAGTGGTTTCCCGTTGCTTTTGCATCCCCATGCCGTTGATCATTTTTGATTCATCCGCCTTTAGGGGCCGTTTCCAACCCCAAGGGCAAGAGGGTGCCCTGGACCACTTCCCGCTCTTCCGCTCTCCTTAGACCGGGAATCATTCAGTCGCCAGAGCCTCGTCCGTGCAAACAGGGTGCACCACGTGAAGGAGAGGTTGACATTTGATTGGAGAAGGCTAGTAAAGTCTCTCCCAAACCCTTACAACCCGAGGAAGCAGAAAAAAAATAGCATCTTGGATAAGTGTTCATGGATAAACAATCAGTATTCTACGATTTATTGATGACACTGTGCTGTTAGCAGAAGAGATAGAGGATTTTGGGAATGGCATTAACAAAATCCCGAAGGAACATTTTGGGATAAACATAAACCAAAGCAAGACAACAGTGATGAAATGTACCAGAAATGATATCAATAATGATTGATTAAATATAAAGATAGAATCGGACGCAATAGAAGAAGTAAGACAATTCTGATGCATAGGGCGTAAAATTGCAACTGCTGGCCGAACCAGGAATGATGTTGAAAGCAGAATGGCAATAGCAAAAGGAGATTTCTTGAAATTACCTTATAGTTTGAAATATTGGTCTAAGTCTCAGAAAGAGTTTTTTATAACCTTTTTGACTTAAAAAACAGAGAATTCTATGTTATCGAAGCATGGACTTTCGGAATGCCAGATAGAATGAAAATTTAAGCATTTGAACTGTGGTGCTGTAGAAGTATGATAAAAATTAAGTGAACAAATAAAGTACAATATGAATATGTTTTGGAAATAATTGGAGAGGAAAGGAATTTGTAGAAGAGTCTTAAAAAAGAAGAGACAGGACCGTGGAATACATTTTAAGATATTCCGGATTGATTAATTTGTTAGTACAGCGAACAGTCGAAGGTAAAAACTGTAGAAGAAGACAGAGATTAAAATATTAGAATATCCTGGTAAATGGCATTTAGATTGTAGATTGTGTTTGGTTTCGCAATGGATTTCTTGAAGGAGAAGAATATCTTCAAATTCATCAGGACGGCACACATAAAAATCCAAATAGACTAAAATCTAGATATTCAACGTAAAAGTTTGGTCAAGTGCGGATCCAAAATAACTTCACCATAGGCGAAGTATGGTGTGCTGAGCGGACCAATTCCAATCCTGACAAAGATGCACTAATCCAATTTACTGCACAACAGCCACGTGGATTCAACCTTCCTAGGAAATCCTGGATGGTACTGAACCGAATGAGAACAGGTTACAGTAGATGGAACTACTGGATGTACTATACAAGTGGGGAATATTTCAGAACCCTTCTTGCGACAAACCATTCACCACATCGATATTGAATACCCTCTTAGGAGATTCTGTGGTGCAATGCATCATATTCACGAAGCAACCACAGATGCAATTGAATGGCTGCAATCGTTTGAGATCAGTCTGCAGTAACATACGTGTTTGGTTCTATCAATTATGATTCCTTAAGATCGAAGTTTTTCACGGCGTTGTATGTAAATAAAATCTTCTCCGTCTTCCAGCCGCGTAAAGATGTCAAACTTGTGGGACTTTTCGAAGGCGTCTTCTCAGCCCTCATTTTCAGCCAAATGTCAATGATTAACTGTTTGTTTACCCTTTGCTGCGGAAACAGTTGAAGACAAAAACCAACACAGCGTGATGACGTCATCCACTCTTCTGCTCAGTTACCGAGGCGAAACTGTTTCAGCATTTTAATAGCCAGGTTCCAGGCCGCACTGATTTGATAACTGATGTCCCTGTTAACTAATGAATCAGTTGCTCTGATTTCTATAGCTTCTGTATTAACGCTGACCCAAAAATCTTTGACCCGGGATAAAATTGGAATTTTTTCAAAATCAAATGCATGACCTTCTTGCACACTGTGTTCGGCCACCGCAGATTTCTCTTCTTGCCAAAGACGAACATTTCTTGCGTGTTCAACACATCGCTGCACAATACACCGCTCCGTTTGTCCGATATAACCACAGCCACATTCACGTGGTATATAATATACACCGGGGGTTCGTAAACCTAGGTCATCTTTAATGCTACCTACCAAGATTTTAATTTTATTGGGTGGTCTGAAAATTGTCTTGACTCGGGTCTCAGTACCACTGTTGCCCTTTCAGATGAACGAACCATTAATACTAACGTCGGAATGAACTCAATTCGGTCCTAACATTCTTGTTATTTGGCATGCTTGTCACTCACGCATGTTATTTTGTAATAGTAATGACGATCACAATAATAAATCAAGTTTTGAGATAAATGACTGATGTACACTCACCTCAGTTCTTGCAACTTCCTCAGTTGTACTTCAATGAAGACGTGATACCAGATGCGGACTCGGTATCGTGGCTTAAACGAAGGAACTTTTGTAGCATACGTGAACTAGAAATAAAAATCCGAATTGAAATTCTGAGGGAGGTTAGTAGTAATAATGTCTTTTATAACAATAACTAATAACTTTTAACTACCACTAAGATAACAAAGATAACAGAGGCAAATGTGAAACTCAAGTACATAAATCTTCCAGGAATTTTATGATCTTTGCTTTCGAGTTTTTACAAGCAAACCTCTAATAATAATAATAATGGAATGCAGCAAATACTTTTAGTGAATACGTAGACTTTCGTGGCCTTTGTCTGTATTTTCATGACTCTCTGGTTGGAAACGGATAAATTTATAAAACCTAACGTTTCAGCCAACTTGTTGAAACGTTCATTGTTATTAAAGTTTTTTCTCATTTTTTTTTTAGTCGTCATAGTTTGGTCATTAATTCTTTCTAATTTGATACAATTATGCTGATTATTCGGCGGGTTTCTGAGGAATATTATGGGTAGCCGTATGACGCATGACAATATTTCTGTGGTCATATAAGAAAACTGAGGGGAGAAGGTATTCAGGTAGTAGATAAGGATGAAAATGAGGTTACTGAGGATTTGAGGAAGGCATAGAAGTTGTAATATCCCTTGGTGACGGGAAATTTATGCGTGTGAATTCCACGTTTCTGGTATCGGCGAGAGCCAGGTGACTCATACCTGCGCTGAAAGACCGAACGATTTATGGCAGGCCGTAAAGTTAAAAGCTTTACGCATTCAATGAAATTGAAAGGACAGTATAGGGACTGTGCCGAAATGAGATTTCCTGGTACAGTAGAAAGTTGAAACTAGAGAAACGATGCTTCGGAGAAAAAGTCAGGTTGCGGAACACCTCTGTTGGGAACCAGCGAATCAAACTGTGTTACGAACTTTTAGAAACCATAAGTTTTTTATGTTGCTTGAGGAGCGCCAATGGAGATGGTGGATGACCCGCCAAACGCTGCGACTCGCTGAAATTTCCCGCCTCTGCTAAAACTGGGGAGCCTGCAAGTTTTCAACGGAGCGAACACGCGGGAGTGACGACATTCTGTTTCTGGCCAGCAAACAATCCGCACCGGCGCACCACGGGAGCTAGCTCGCCAAGTGACCTTGAGCCCAGCTGACGTCTGATTTCTCCGCAAATCATCTGCTACGGTAAAGAACGCCGCCGATGTATAGACACTCTTGCGTCATTCAACCCTAGGCAACGCTCTGAGATGAGAATCATGCTCTAAATTGTTCAAAGGAAACTTTTAATATTCAGTTCTGTTCAATAAACCACTCAATTTTCTATTCAAAGAAAATAATACGTGTTGTAAACCCTGCTTTCAATAACTTCCTTTCCAATCAATCAGTATATCATTTGAATAGATGAAGATTTGTGTTTTTTTTAATGGTATTTTAAAATTACAATTGCTTTGATTAAAAGTATTTCAGAATTGGACTGTCGCTTCTCTCGGATAGAGAACACTTCCATTCTTGGCGCCTACCCGGGATTAATTTTGCAAATTAATTTATTAATGAATGCATCTCATTATTTTATTCTAATTTTAATAACGTCATAAAACTAGACATTATAAACTTAAAGGACTTGTTTAGTGAGACTATCGTCTAGTGATGAAATGATGTAAATCAGAGTTGTTTCACCACGTCAGTGGAAATGAAGGGGTAAATTATTCGTAACAGATCCAGTGGAAAGTGAAAGGAACTAAGAAAGGTAAAAAAGCGTGAAACACGCAGTTTAAGTATATTACTTTCGATGTATTAAAGATAACGTGATACGACTTTGTACCTTATCTTGTAATTTTATTCAAACAGAGTCTGGACACTCGCTGCTTACCAGAGAATAAGCTAAATTTGCCAAGTATTGCACCCCTAAGTTTGGAGTATCTGCAGTTTAACATGGAATCCGCAAAACTGACCGTACAGCCTTGGCTCATACGAATGAAAAATAATTATCACAAACATTTGCGTCCATCGGTATTTGAATCGCAGACCACGGTCCAAACATTGGTAAGGAGCGCGTTTACCACTGAGTTACCAAGCCAGATAAATGATAGTGCACTACAGAGTCCTAGACATCCTAAGTGTCTGTCTATCATCGTTTCGGTAATTTTTTAAAATTACATGAAAATTTGTACTATTTATATAGTAAAAGTAACGAATATCCATCCTAATGCCAAATATCATCTCCTTGTCAAATTTCATCATGATTGGATTAGCCCAAGAAACGTAACAAAAAGCTAACAGAGAGACAAACAGAGTTACTTTCGGATTTATAATATAAGTATAGATACAGAGGGGAAAAAATTACATTTACTCCCATTCTAGGCTGTGAAAGGATTGCATAATAATGGCCTGAAGAGTAATTATTTTAGCATAACGTTTTTTAACAAACTCAATCGGGGAGGACACATTTAATTTCAATTAATTTAATTTAATTTTGATGGAGCACATGGTCCGGTGGCAATTCCACTAGTCATCCAGTTAACCCTTTTTTATTTAATTTTTTAACTATCTTAAACTTGGTAATTTGTTCCAATCCCTTACACCCTTACCACAACAAAAAAAGGAAAGTCCACTCCCAATAGCATGAAATTAAGTGTCAACTTATGGTCATGATAATCTTTCCCCTCCCATACACAATTTCTAATTCTTCCACCAATATTCCTCCAAGCACCATCACCAATTTATGCCCTGTACCTTCCCAGCAGTCTGTTCATCTTCCTCCTGTCCTCGAATCACTCCCAATCCAGCTCCTTTATCAGGTCAGTTACTGAATGGGTCCTGCGATAATTTTCACAAATAAATCTTGCTGCTCTTCTTTGTACGCCCTATAGGTAACTCCTATATTTGAGACCCAAAATGAGGGTCCCAAACAGCACTATCATATTAAACCAATGGCCTAACCAAAGTTTTGTTATCCAATTCCCTAACTTCTCTGATACATGCTCTCATCGCCCTCTCCAGTAAATAAAGAATTTTGCAACCTTTTGCTACCAGCGACCTAATGTGCTCTGCTCAGTTGAGGTTATTATCAAACGTAATGTTGCACACATTGTAGGAAGAGGCTTAAAAATCCTTCTTTTATAGGATAGGTTGATGATTGAATGAAGCAGGAAATTGTGAGAATTTAGTTACAAAACATAGCTTGAATATGTCAGTTTAATTTTGGGAATCAAATACAGAACTTGTGGGTGAATGCAAAGAAGTGCGGCTAAATTTGTTTCTAGAAATTACCGCAGAAAACAATCAGTAAGTGATATGATGAAGGAGCTGGACTGGGAATCATTGGAAGATGGGATGGGGGTGAAAACAGTAGCTGGTGACCATGATAACAAGCTGAAACACGATTTCGGGGATAAGGGAGTGGGAAAATTTTCTTTTGTAGGTATACGAGTAAGTTATTGGAACAAATTACCAAAGGAAATAAGTATTAGTTTAGCAAAAGCACTGAATGAATTAAAATTAAAATCTTTATAAGGCAAAAGTAGGTGGAAGGGGGGGGGGGAACTTAATCTCAAATAATTTAAGATAAAAATTAAGAAGAAATAAGAAAACTGGTATGTTGGAAAATTGTCACAGTACAATGCGCTGCGTGGCAGTGAAATTAACTAAACTTCGTGCTTGGAGTTTGGTCTACCAGCTTAATTGCATTATTAAGGCCTAATAACACGCGCCAATCTGAACAATTTGGTTTAACGTCTTCTCCAAAGGTATTTATTACGCTTGAAAATATTACGGTTCTTTAACTTTCAGTTTCTCGTAAACGAAAGCCTACCTAGGTAAACGTTGTAGGAGTGACAATTAAATTGCCATGCTATATATTCGCCTTGTTCTTTCTCCAGTCCTCATTTGCGCAGTGAAGCTCTCTCCTTTGAGAGTTGTTAATATACTCAATTTCCCGCGAACCGCGTAAGGTATGAGCTCATGTGTTCTGTGTAATTCTGCTCGTGGAAAGCCTTCATGATCATTGAAAAACGGTAAAGAGGAATGGCGCTGCTACTGGTTAGAGATTTCAGTCCGTTTCTGTTTTAGCTAACCGCATCCAAATCAGAATGAAACTACCCACAGTTCCAAATGTGATAGCATTCTGATCGGATAGGACCCTTCAAATCCTTCTTACCTGAGCGCTTTATTACGGGAAACCTCGGTATTAATGGCTCGTATCAAATCTTTGATTACAGTATAAAGTTCAACCAGATACATTTAAGGTGCTATCACTTCACGTGAACTCATGTACCGTCATGAAATAGTATTTTAACAATGATATAATTCTTAGAATTATACTACTATCATAGGACACAGCTATTGTGTCAATGGAGCTCTTTTTTCTTTGAGTTTTGTATGGTATGCAGTTATGTGTATGTTTTCAGATATGGTAAATGCTAGCTGAAATAGTGTGGAATGAGAAGAAGGTTTTGAAACTGGACTTATAAAAAATCTCATCGTATATGGATACGTGGCGTCACTGTATAGAGAGGACAGTTAGGTGAATTTAATTGGTTGATGGAACACTTACGAAAAGATTCGAGAATTCAAATGAACGTTCGAATGAGCAAGAAATAATTTGATTTCTTACATGTACTTATTAGAAATAACTAGAAAGAGAATATACCCAACTGAGAAGAGCTGTTACTTTTGTCTGAGGCAAGTAAGTTAGTTTTTTGTTCTTTGCCTGCTTATGAAACACCACTAAAACCACAAAGGTGACAACACTATGTGAAATTGTGTCTTCAACTACTGAACCCTCATCGTGTTTTGTTTTTGTTTCAAAAAGAATGTAAGCAGTATTCGTTATTAACGGTAGGTGGAAATAAGTTATTTTTACGCTAAAATATTGTCAAAATCATACTGCATTGACGACATCTTATGTCACAGTCAATAGTAATTTAGTTATAAGTTTTTCCCTATGTTTCTAAAATATGTTTAAATGTAGTAGCAACTTGTCATCATAGCACACCGCAAAACTAACTAACTTCAAAAATCTGCAACTATTAGTCAACACACTCACCTAAAACTATCCTTACATCGCAAATATTGATTTTATGATTAATAGTTAGTTATTTTAAGTGACAGATGATCGGTATAACCTCTTCCTTTCTTTTGACCCTAGCGTTTGTTCAAAATTAACTTTTTGTTTGAAAATGTTAGGTTTTTATGTTCCTTATGGACACTTAATGTCTCTTGAATGTTTAAAAAAACTAAAATGAAGTCATTCAATGTCTGCGAAATTCTTTTTTTAACGAAATATAATCCATATTTTCGTTTGTATAACGAATATGTTAAAATATGTCATGTTTTTTTGTGAGGTGGGTGAGTCTCACTTTTGGATATTAACGTGAATGTACCACCTACCGGGTATAGTACTGTCTTCGTAGATGTGTGTAATTTGTTGGATAAGTCCCAGGAGGAAATATAGCGACTTGCAATTCAGGTCGTTCGGATTAATATGAGCATGGTAGTATGTATAGACGGAACAGAATTAACGTTTGGATGGTTTCGGGTCGCAGATGACACACATTGAATATTTATGGCATGTACCAGAGGCGTGATAAGTTTATGCATCCATTCGTCTTTGTAGATAGTACACTTTCAAATACACAGCATTTTTAATACTGATGACTGTTTTAGGCTAACCCTGTATATGATTTGAAACGGTTGTGTAGTAATTTAAGTGTAATTTCTGGTTGTTTTTTCTTCAACATTGTTGGCATTCTGGAAAGGTCTTACTGCAGTCGGACTGGGGGGCACGACTGGCGAATTCCAGAAGTTTCACTGCAGAACGAGTTTAGAGCAATTTCGCTCTTGGGTCGTCATAATATGACTCGATACGGTCTGTGTCTGGGAAAATTTCAGAGGAGAGTTGCGATGTGTGAACGTGGTATTAATTCAGTAAGTAAATGTGAACACAAATTGATCAGCAAGTAAATATTACGGAAAACCCCTCAACCAATTTTGAAACGGGAACTAAGTAACAAGGTTATTTATTTCTATAATGTCGGCTGTCAATCGGAATTTTAGCTAATCAAATCGGCAACCTTCCTAGGGTTCCGGTAATGTCACGTAGAATTTGTGGTAGCTGCTATGATCAGGATCTTGAACCATCGAGATATAGCTGGTCAGTATATCGAACAGCTATAATCAGTATCGAATATGAAATTAACTTTTATTATTGATCGCCATATTCATTGCTGAGGTAAAACAAAGATGTTGAATTGCCAATAATCTTCTATACTCTCGATTGCAAGACGATGTATTTATTCGTCAAAAAAGTCTCCATTCACATACAACAAAGATGTTCTTCTTCTTCATAATGTGTAATGTTTCCTAATAATAGATTGTGGTATTGTATTAGTAACGACGTTTTGGACTTACCTCTTCTCGTTTATTCGATTTTGGCGACGTTATTACAGTAAATACCAGGGAGGCCTATTGGACGTATTATTCCATGTATCTCTCTTTGTTACAAACTTTTTTACATTTATATTTATTATTTTTTTATATTTTTTATATTATTTATAATACTTTAATTTTTACTTTTATATTCATTTTAAATTATTTTTGCAGATTTTATAACTGTTATTTTTCTTTTTTATCCTTGGCAGAGATTACAGGAGACATTTCGGTCTCAGTAAAATAGTTTTAACTGTGTCAGATGAGTCTGACACGTCGCAAGAAAAGCATTAATTAATTTAACGTGATATCATTATCGTCAAACATATATAAAAGTTATTCAAAAATGGACTATAAGGAATGATCTATTTGTTTTAAGTCAGAAAGTATAAAAAAAATTAGCGCTGGTTGTACCAAATATAATTATTGATTTAAGAAACGGATGGTATTAAAGAAACAAATTTATTTTCATGCCATATTTCCTTTTTATTTATTTACAATACGTATAATTGCGTTATATACCAAAAGGTTTAATATTTAATTGCTGTGTATTTAGGTAGTATCCCAAAAATCTAATATTGTCTCCTGAACTAGTTTCATATATATTTGTGCTAGAGTTGTGTGTAGGAGAATAATGTGTATGGTAGCCGCTGCCTTCAGACGCCTGTCTTCTCCCTGATCCAGTCCCTCAGCTTCGCAACACTAGTGTGCAGTGTTGGGAACGTGGGGTTGGCGAAGCCTCCTTCCCCACAGCTTACAATCCCCACCAGAACTTTAGTTTTCAACTCTACGATGGGACCCCCACTGTCACCATTACAAACACCCTTTCCCCCCTCCATGGCGCATATCTTGTGCTCGGTGACGTCGTCCATACCTGCTTGCTCGTATGTTCTCCTGCATTCATCCCAGTCCTGCACACTCATGGTCAGCTCCTGGAGTTGTTCTGGTAGGCTGCCATTGGTTTCGAGGTGACCCCAGCCTGCAGCGAGTACTCTGGTGCCAGCTGCAGGGTTCTCCGTGGCCAGGCCTGGTAAACGCTGTTCACACAAAAACAGAGAATAATTCATCAGTATCTCCATACAGATAAAGGTTTGCATACGTACTTGGTTCTCCACGAAATTGTTTTTCAATGTATGCAATATTTTTCAAAAGAGAATGAATCGATTTCAAAGTTTACTTCACATTAAACAAGAAACTAAGCGGGACGAATCTCATATCATTACAAGGAGCGTATTTTCAGGTTTCGAATAGTTGCCGGTAGAGAGCTCTGTTGTTGTTGTACCTCTTCTTCCCCAGCCTGAAGTGCAGCTTACCATTTTTTTTTTTTCATTATTTCTTTACGCCTCGTCGACGTCGAGATCATTACAGGCGGAAAAGGACTTGGTGCAAGGAACGGGAAGGAATTCGGCAATGGCCTTTTCAAGGAAGCATCCCGGCATTCACATGGAATGATTTGGGAAAATCATGGATAATCATATCTGGATGCTCGAACGGGGATTCGAACCGTCGTCCCCCCGAATGCGAGGCCAGAACGCTAACCGTTCACCCACCACAGACGATACTGACATGCTGCTCTCAGCTGAGTGGTATATTGTAGTTTATAGTGTACTAATTTGTACTGCATCTGCTTCTCCTCTCATTTCATCACAGGAAGCCACTCATAAGTTACTAACCTGCAGGAAATCATAGCATTTCTTCGGTATTATTCATCAAAAAGAAAAAATAATCAATAAAACCCCATTTTGTTGTTTCAGCCTTCTTCAACTAAACACTGTTTTACAACTAGATATATCGAACATTAAATTTCAATTTCTCTGTACGTCCTTGGCCGCATTTAAGTATAGGCTACCTAGGCTGTAGCCTAGTGGCCCGCACCACAGCCCGAGTGCCCTCCTAAAGTCTCCCGTAAATTGTAATGCCACTGCCGACTGTCAACATGTATAGCCTAGAGGCCCTTATGGCCTAAATGCGGCCCTGTGTACACTAATTTCAATAATCTCCATTACTAATATTTACGCACAGCCATAATCCATTGTCCACAACAATACGAGCTAGGTCCACTCATTTGCCCACGCTCGTCATATTTTTTTTCAGACTAACTACTTACTGTTCTAAGATTATCCACATACACACTGCCTTCGATGTTTTTAAATAAAATACAATACATTTTGTCAAACTCGAATAAACAGCAAAGTATTATATATAATCAACTCGGGTGTCCAGCCGGACCTTTCAACAGCTAGTTCTGCTGACTTCATCAAGTGTCAGGTCTCTTCTAGCTGTCGTAAGCTGGCTGTTACCGCCTAGCCCGGCTTAGCCTCCTATCGAACTTCCTTATATACATTCAAGATTGGCGCGCCCATTCCTGAATGTAAGTAGGGAATTTGGATGAGAAACTAAGACAGTCTAGGCGGTGACAGTCAGCTTACGACAGCTGGAGGAGACCTGACACCTAATGAAGACAGCAGAGCTACCTGTCGAAACGTCGTGTTTATACAACACCGTCCAGCTGGACACCCGAGAGGATTTTACTCCGGGAAAGTCTCCACCCACACAGCAAAATATTATACAACAGAAAAGAAAATACAGGAACCAAGAAATAAATGAAAAAAACTAGAAGAAAATGTTAATCACTAATTTTTATCAATGGGAGGAGACTGTTTCCTTACATTTTGCAGCGTGACGTTCAGAATGGGAACACCTTCCCAAAACATAGGTGCGTTCTTGAGTCCGCGAGTACCAAGACTGTGGTCGCAGTCCTAACGTGTCTTTCCGTAAGAGATTTAACAACGTGCGGTACGGGCCCTCTCCAAAGAACATCTGATGGTGGTTCCAGCAGTTCACAGACACTGGAAGTTTGTTGAAGGGAGAAGTACTGGCCAATTTCAGAAGATAAAATGAGGAGAATCCGAGAGGCGTCTCAGCAGAGCCCATGGAAGTGCATATCTGAAGTTAGCCGTGAATTTCAGATAAGTGGTTCAGTATCTGCCGAGGTCTCAAAAGACGTCTACACATGAAACAGACTGCCACTGTTTCAGGCAATGAAACATGGTGACAAGTGGAAACAGATGGAATTCTGTGCTGTAACGCTGGACGCGTAAAGTCTTCTGCCAGAACAACACTGTCACGGAAAAAGTTATTACGGAATGTCAATAATCTGACTTTTCACTTTGCTCCAAATGCACTCATGTGAGTTCGTTTTCGAGCAAGATGCCGCACGGTGTGATTTGAGCTTGTCAGTGTAGACATTTTTTAAAATTAAAACTGTGTCTCAGCGATTGATTGGTCGCAACTCATCGCATGGCCTCCAAGATCCCTAGACCTCACTCCTTGCAACTTCATCCAATGGGGATACGTCAAAAAACAATGTTTATGTTATGCCACAATACTGGATGACCTCCAAGAGCGGACAGCAGGTATGATCAACTCAGTGGATTGTGATTTGCTGCAACGCGTTCGGGAGGTATTCTGTCGCCTAGATGTGGCCGTGTTGCGGGGGATGTTATTCAACACTTGTGAGAGAAACTTCTACTTCTGTTAAATTCATGTGACTTGGTTTCAACTGTTCAATATTGCCTCTTACAAAAATATAGCTTATTAAATTCGGTGCATTCTTTATGAAAGGGCTTAAATTAATGCAAACAAACTATTGAATTTCAAAAACGCAGAAGCAAACAACTAATAGGTTTATGCTTAAATATGTGGTGATAGATACTAGTTATTTCTTTCATAAACAATGTTTAGCTTTGTTTGGAACAATAGAATATATTCTCTCCGGTAATAGACGAATAAACTATGGGAATCTGTTTGAAAAGGCACAGAAACGTTTGCATCATTTGGAGTATTATCATCTAGACGCAAATGAAGAAAAACATTGCTCTCTGGTTAAGATTGTTAGTTTGTTATAACACAGTATGATTTATCCGATGAATCCAATCCTGAATTTTCAGTTATAAAGCAATGTTTCAATCGTCATATGACTATATATGGATATCTATTACAAACGTACCATTATAACAATGATATAACTCAAACAAAGCGAATACAGGTTGGTAACGCAATATCCAAACCTAAAAAACGCAATTCATGGTCGCGTTGTAGCTGTTACGCGGTGACGTTACACTATGACGTCACGATTTTCGCCTTGTTTGTCGAACGTATGACCAGAGATGTTGTTCTAGGTTATGCACATTATTTGATAAAAGTTCTATTTAGTTAACTAGCTAAGCATCCGCAAATAAATTAACTGTCAGAACACTTACAAAAAAGTATATATGACGTTTAAATCAAAATAATAATTATTGGTTGCTTATATTCCTTTGATATTTCTACGAAGTCAAAGTATTTGTTAAAATATTTGGCAATACATATGTAAGACAATTTTCTATTCGCGGCAGTTTTGATTAGATTGTTTTACAACCCGAACATGATGTTAATGCAGAGTATATCAGTAATTTAATTTTTTAAATATAATTTAAATTGATTTAATTAGTGTCCTGTTACTTAACTCATTTCTTCATTTGAATGAAAGTAGTTCTACACTGTTCACGATGAATACAGTGTACACTACAATTAAAACTAATATTACGTGGTATAACGTAAGTTGTTAAGATTTATTTTGAGTATCCTTCGTTTTCACTGGGGTCATTATATAAGCCGCATGTAAGCTGAGGCAACTGTTAAAACATCGATCTTCATCGCAGATAAGAAGAAAGAAAGATTTAAGAACATGTGAAGACTTTGGATCAAGTTTACACTGCGATACATGATGACATTGACATGCGGTACAGGGAATGTATTAATTTACGTGTAATTGAAGCTTTGTTTTTCTAGCGGCAATATTGTGGTTAGGCCGAAATACAACCTGGACCAAGTTGACGATTGAAACTTTTTCTGTAGCACAAGAGAATTTCATTGAGCTTTAGTTTATAAAAACTCAATTTAGTCAAGCAACTGCAAAGAAATTAAGTTCCAGATGACTCCGTTAATCCCGTCATTTTTGACGGGATATTAGGTTAGTCTAATTACAGGTGGCATCTAAAAAAACCGGTATATCTATCTATACAAATAAAAATGAAATGCTTTTCGTTGGTAACCTCATTCACTCCAAATGGCTGGATCGATCAGTCTGAATCTTTTTAAAAAATATTCATAATAGTCCGAATTAAGTTTTTAGAAATATAAAGATTAGAAAAGTTGCCCAGGAAATTTGAAAATTCTTGAACTGAAAGTACTTTTTTCTAGGGACCGGTATGGCTAGTTCTTTTTTCTTTAAAATGTTCGTAATCGCTCGGATAAGGTTTTTAGAGAAAGAAACTTTGCAAAATTTGGCGGGAAAATTGAAAAATTCGCAGAAACAGAGAAGGCTTTTTTCTATGAAACGATTTGGCTAATTTTTTCAAATGATCATAATAGCCCAAATAATGTTTTTAGTGAAATAATTGGAAAAGTTTTCGGGGAAAATACTAATTTCAGGAAAACTGAAAGGGTTTTTTTTGTATGAGATTTTTGAATGAACTCAAGACCATAACTCTCGATTCAAACGATGGATATGCGTAATACCTTTTATTTGTTTCATTCCTTGTGTTCCCAGGTTGGAAATAACTAAATTAGCTGTTTTCCATTGGAAAATTGAATACCTGGAGAAAAATCTAAATTAAAATGAAATTATGTTTGCTTTCATTTTTGCGTTGTTTCGCAACCTGTACAACAGATGTATTTATTTTATTTCTACTCCACTGATATTCATGAGTACACCTGCTTGAAGATATCGAACAAAGTATTACGTCACTTATGTATGAAATCACCCTGTCGTCCGATACAAGAAGCAATTTTCAAGAACTGAAATGCTAAAACCAATATGATTGTTATGCACTGGAGCATCAGTTCGATCTATTGTTGAATCGCCAAAAAATATATGCGTACGACAATCTCATGAAACTTCAGAAACATCGAACTAGGGGGACTTTCTTCTTAGACGCTCTCAGTGAAACAGGAAAATCTTTTTTGATCACATTGATTTTGACAACGACTATTTTGCAGAATGAAATTGTACTTGATCTTTTTTTATTGGAATTGCATATACGTTGTAGGTAGGTGGTCAAATAGCTAATTCAGCACACAAGTTTTCGTTGAATATGGAAATACATAAAAATACAACGCACAAAATTTCGGAGTGCTGTGCTATGACCAAAGTTCAGCAGCAATTGAAATTGATCGTTTGGGATGAATGTATAATGGTGTTATAGCGAACGGTGCAGGATCTTACTAAAGAATCGAAACCGGTTGGGTTGTGCGATGATCGAAATGTAAATAAGACAGTTTGAGATTCATTGAGTTTTCAAATTTAATGGAAAAAATAAATCATTGGGTTGATTTGAAATTCTGACTTAATTCAGTTGTAGCATAAATTTTGGCACAAAACAGCTTGGTTCCAAGTCGATCCACTTCCAGGCACATCACATTTCCAGAATTTTAGTGGTGTGCTGCCAATAAAATTGATTCCACATTTTAAATTTAACATGGGCGTTCTTCTGAATGTACTCAATCTCAAAATGAATATCCATGGTCTCAATCGTACAATGAATACTCAGAAATACATTATTTTTTTCATTTTAAATTTTGAATAGCTCTTAACAAATTCACCAAACGATCACAAAATATTTTATTGAAATTTGGACAGCCCAACGTCTGTCGGGTTAGCTAGTACAATAATAAATGCGCGTTTATTATTTGCCAGAAGAGTTATCAGAATAGAGGAGTGTGTTTAACAAGTTGAAACATGATTTAGAGTCAAAACATTAGAGCGCATTTGTGGAACACAGGACAGTCATTTAGCGTTCTCGCCTCGCATTCGGGAGGACGGCGGTTCGAATCCCCGTCCGGGCATCCAGATTTGGGTTTTCCATGGTTTCCCCAAATCACTCCAGGTGAATGCCGGGATGCTTCCTTCAAAAGGCGATGGCCGAATTCCTTCCCATTCCTTGCCCCCATCCTTGCCCCCATCCTTTCCCGTCTCTAAAGACCTCGATGTTAAAAAGAGACGTAAAGCATTTAATAAAAATAAAATAAAAAATAGGACAGTCATGGAACATTTCCCGACTGAAATGTATTAAGAAAGTAAAAACTGTAAGCAACACGAAATATTCATAAGTAATATTTAAGAACACGTTAGCATTCCTATTACGCACAATGACATATCATATGATTATCAAAAATATTTAAATATTTAACAAAGTTTTATTTTAGTAGAAAATCCCCATCATCAAACAAAACACAATGCACTAAAGAAAGATATTTAACGTAATACACCAATTGCAGCAATATTGTGTTTTGCTACCGCCACAGAACTACTATACATTCGGGATAAGATTTATGTTAGTAATAGCCCGTTCAGAAATCTTATTAAAAATGTGAAGATTGAGTTGAATGTCTCTACCTGTAAGTGGCTAGTCCATTCGAAGGGCTGTTCCATCTCGAGGAGAGCGATGTCGTAGTCCAGAAACACAGTCTTGTTGTATAGTTCGTGGAGGATCACACTCTTGACTTGGTGCGTCAGGCCACCTCGCTCCCTCATGCTGCTGCTGGACCTCACCACATATTTATAATTGCGGTCGAAGCAGTGGGCAGCCGTCACGACCCAGCGGTCAGACAGCACGCTGCCCCCGCACTGGTGATGACCCCCGTCCTCCAACGACACCAGCCACGGGTAGTTTTCAATGATTGCACTCATACCACCTGCGATTATAAAAGGACTAGACTCCTGACCGCTGCCATTGATTGTGGACGCTGTCGTCAGCAGAACTGCCACGACGAGCGACAGAGCCATCTGGTGTCTGGACGCCAACCAGACTGCTGGTTTCATCCTGCAACAAACAGCCACAAATTAGATTCCTGCTTGAGTTTACTAATGATAAATATAGTTGATGGTTACCTATCATAGCTTCCTAATGGTAACTTTTCTTGCCGGCATAAATGTGTTGAAAGTAGGAAATATTTTACACGCATCTGTATTACTTGTGTTATTTTTGGGTTAGTTAAGCGAACATCCATTTTTCTCCCAACTCACTGGCTTTTCGTTAATTTCGTAATGCAAACCTTTTGTACTGCACGTCTTTCACCTGATTTTTATTATTCTGCTCCTTTTCTTTTTCTTTTGGTAGAAATAACTAATTTTCTCTAATCGAGCTCGATTATCTGGTATTTTGTATGACTCAATTCATGTGAGAATCAAATTGATTTTGAGAATAAATCACCTTTTTTTGTTTCTTTTAATGTGTTGTGAATCTGAATGCTTGTTTTTTGTTGTAAAAATTATTGTAGTTGCTGGTGGATTCATACAAATATATTTGTCATGTTACATGTCCTGGTTAAATATTGGCACGGTATTAGAGATATGAATCAGCTAAAAAGGGTGTGGGACAGGGTTGCAACCTATCCTCATTTACAGTCAACTCGTATGTAGTGGAATCAATAAAGGAAGTAAAATTTGCATCTTGGATAAGCGTTCATGGAAAAACATTAACAAAATCCCGAAGGAACATTTTGCGATAAATATAAACCAAAGGAAGGAAACAGTTATGAAATGCACCAGAATTAATAGCAATAATGATAAATTAAATATAAAGATAAGAATTGGGTGCAATAGAGGGAAGTAAGACAATTCTGTTGCATAGGGAGTAAAATTACAACTGATGGCCGAACCAGGAATGCTGTTGAAAGCAGAATAGCAATAGCAAAAAGAGCTTTCTTGAAAAAACCTGATATTAATCTAAGTCTCAGAAAAAAACTTTTTATAATCTTCACGACTTAAGCAGAACACTCAGTGGCATCGAAGCATGGACTTTAGGAATGCCAGGTAGAAAGAAAATCTAAGCATTTGAAATATGGTGCTGTAGAAGTATGATAAAAATTAAGTGAAAAAATAAACAACGAAATGAACATAATTTTGAAATAATAGGTTAGGAAAGAAATTTGTGGAAGAGTGTTAAAAAAGAAGAGACAGGATGGTGGTAAACATATTAAGCTATTCCAGATTGATTAATTTGTTAGTGTAGCGAACAGTCGAACGTAAAAACTGTAGAGGAAGACTGAGATTAAAATATTAGAATATCCTGGTAAATGGCATTTAGATTGTATTTGGTTTCGCAGTTGGTTTCTTGAAGGAGAAGAATATCTTCCAATTCATAAGGACTGCACACATAAAAATCCAAATAGACTAAAATCTAGGTATTCAACATTGAAGTTTGGTCATGTGCGGAACCATAATAACTTCAACGTAGGCGAAGAATGGTGTGCTGAGTGGACCAATTCCAATCATGACAAACATGCACTAATCCAGTACCATACTCGACAGCCACTTGGACACAACCTTCCTAGGAAAACCTGGACGGTGCTGAACCGAAGGGGAACAAGGTACGGTAGATGGAACTACTGGATGTACTGTACACGTGGGGAATGATTGAGAACCCTTCTTGTGACAAACCATTCACCACATCGCTATTGAATGCCCTCTTAGGAGATTATGTGGTGCAATGCATCATATTCACGAAGCAACCACAGATGCAATTGAATAGCTGCTATCGTTGGAGATCAATCTGCAGTAACATACGTTTTTGGTTCTATCAATTATGATTCAATGAAGTTACTGTAAGATCGAAGATTTTCACGGCATTGTATGTAAATATACTCTTCTCGGACTTCCAGCCGTGTAAAAATGTCACACTTGTCTATCTCAGTCCTCATTTTCATCCAAATTTCAATGATTAACTGTTTGTTTACCCTTTGCCGCGGTAACGGTGGAAGACAAAAACCAACACAGCACCATGACGTCATCGACTCTTCTGATTTTTACCGAGGTGAAACTGTTTCAACATTTTAATAGCCAGGTTCCAGGCTGCACTCAGTTGATGAACACTGTCCCTGTTAACTAACGGATTAGTTGTTCTGATTTCTACAGCTTCTGTAATAACGCTGGCCAAGAATCTTTGACCCGGGCTAAAAGTGTTTTTTACTCTTTTTTTAATGTATGGCCTTCTTGTACACTGTGTTCTGACACCGCAGATTTCTCTTCTTGCCAAAGACGAACATCTCTTGCGTGTTCAACACATGTCTGCACAATAAACCGCTGCGTTTGTCCGATATAAACAAGGGCACATTCACATGGTATATAATACGCACCAGGAGTTCGTAAACCAAGGTCATGTTTATTGTTACCTAGCAAAATTTTAATTTTAGTGGGTGGTCTGAAAATTGTCTTTACTCCGGTCTCAGAACAACTGTAGTCCTTTCAGATGAACGAACCATAATTACTAACGTCGGTATGAACTCAATTCCGTCCTAACATTCTTTTTATTTGGCGAGCTTGTGACTCACGCATATTATTTCGTATTAGTAGTGATGATGATAATAATAAATCAAGTTATGAAATAAATAACTGATGTCCACTCACCTCAGTTCTTGCAACTTCCTCTGTTGTACCTCAATGAAGACGTGATACCAGATGCGGACTCGGTGTCAGGGCAAAACCGACGGTAATTTTGTAGCATACGTGAACAAGAAATAAAATTCTGAGGGAGATTAGAAGTAACAATGTATTTTATAACAATAACTAATAACTTTTTACTACCTCTGAGATAACAGAGGCAAATGTGAAACTTAAGTACACAAATGTTCCAGAGATTTAACGAACTTTGTTTTAGAGTTTGTACAAGCACACATCTATCATAAAAAAAATAATAATAGAATGCAGCAATTACTTTTAGTGAATACAAATACTATCGTGGTCTTTGTCTGTATTTTCATGACACTGATTGGAGCCGAATTAATTTATCAAACCTAACGTTTCAGCCAACTTGCTGCAACGTTCATTATTATTAAAATTCTTTCTCATTTTATTTTAGTCGTCAGAGCTTGGTCATTAATTCTTTCCAAATTGATACAACTGTGCAGATTGTTCGATGGGATTCCAAGGAATATTATGAGTACAGTAAGACAGCAAGCAGTATGACGCACAAAAAATTTCTTTGGTTATTTAAGAAAACTGAGGGGAAGGTATTCAGCCGAGAGTAGATAAGGATGAAGACGAGGTTACTGACGATTTGTGAATGGCAGAGAACTTAAAGGACTGGTTTAGTGAGACTATCGTCTAGTGATGAAAGAATGTAAATCAGAGTTGCTTCACCACGTAAGTAGAAATGAACGGGTAAATTATTCGAAACAGGTCCAGTGGGTACTATGAAGGAACAAAGAAAGGTAAAAAAGCGTAAAACAGGAAGTTTAAATAATATTACTACCATTGTATTAAAGATAACGCGATACGACATTGTAACTTACCTTGTAACTTTATTAAAAGTCTGGACACTCGCTGCTGACCAGAGAACAAACTAAATTTCTGGGTGAAACACTTAGGCTCCTCAGAGGTATTAACGTTGTCAATTTCCCATACACATACTTCCCAGTTAATTTTTTCTTTAGAAAACAAAGATTTATTACAAGGATTGCAATGTGCAAAGAAACGGAAGTAAAAGTAGGATAGCCATAGGGTGGTGTATCAAGTACGTTGCTATTCTTTATTGTATTGAACTATTGTGTTAATGGTTTAAAGTCAGAAATTAGTTTTTTCGCCAAACATAATAATGGTGCATAATAAGACCAAATTACAGAAGGCTGAACAGTTGCAGCGCGACCGGGGAAAGATATCTGGTTTTGTAATTCGACACGGAATGAGGATAAACATCAAGAAGAGTCAACTTATTAGGTATACATAGAAAGGGGAAAAAATACATTTACTCCCATCCTAGGCTGGGAAAGGATTTCATAGTAATGGCCTGAAGTGTAATTATCTTAGCATAACATTTGTTAATAAACTCAATTGGGCAGGACACATCTAATTTAATTGCGATGCAGCACATGCTCCGGTGGAAATCCCCTAGTCATCCAGTTAACACTTTTTTATTTAATTTTTAATTATCTTATATAATTTGAGTGTTTAATTCCTACCCCATCTACTTTTGTGATTTACGAATTTTAGTTTTAATTTCCTGAAGCGTTTTTAGAAATTATTCATCATTTTACTTGATAATCTGTCCCAATCCCTTACACCTTTACCCACAACAGAAAATGTCCACTACCTTATGCATCAAATTTAGTGTCAACTTGTTGTTATGGTCATCTTTCCCTTTCCATGCACTATTTACAATTCTTCGACCAATATCCCTCCAAGCACCATCACCAATTTGTGCCCTGTACATTCCCAGCACTCTCTTCATCCCCCACCTGTCCTCCAATCACTCCCTATCCAGCTCCTTTATCATATCAGTTACTGACTGAGTCCTGCGATAATTGCGCAAACGAATCTTGCTGCTCTTCTTTGCACGCCCTCTAACTCTTGTATTTGATAAACAATATATGAGTCCCAAACAGTACTATCATAATCAACCAATGGCTTGACCAAAGTTTTGTAAACCCAATTCCCTAACTTCTCTGGTACATCCTCTCATCACCCTTTCCAATAAGTAAAGAATTTTGCAACGTTTTGCGACCACCGGCCTAATGTGCTCTGCTCAGTTGAGGTTATTATCAAACGTAATGTTGGACACATTGTAGGAAGAGGCTTAAAAATCCTTCATTTATCCGATAGGTTGATGATTGAATGAAGCAGAGAATTAGGAGAATTAAGTTACAAAACATAACTTGAACATGTCGTTATATTTTTGGGAATCAAATACAGGAGTTGCGGGTGTATGTAAAAACGTGAGACTAAATTTGCTTCTAGAAATTACCGATGAAAACAATCAGTAAGTGATACGATGAGGGAGCTGGACTGGGAATCATTGCAAGATGGGAGAAGGGTGAAAATAGTAGCTGATGACCATGATAACAAGCTAGAACACGATTTCGGGGATTCGGAAGTGGGAAAATTTAACAATTCAGTTATTGGAAAAAATTACCAATGGAAATATGTATTGGTTTACCAAAAGCACTGAATGAATTTAAATTTAAAATCCGTAAAAGTTAATAGTAGGCGATTGGTTAACTTAAACTCGAATAATTAAAGATAAAAATCAATAAGGGATAAGAGAGCTTGTATGTCGGAAAGTTGTCACAGTAAAATGCTCGCCATTGCAGTTAAATTAACTAAACTACGTGCTTGGAGTTTGTTCTGCGATTCTAGTTGTATTATTACAGCCTAATAAAACTCGCCAATCTTCGTCTTATCCATAGGTATTTATTATGCTTGCAAAATATTACGATTTTTAACCTTCAGTTTCTCGTAAACGAAAGCCTAGCAGGGCAAACGGTATTACGGATAGACACTTAAGTTTTTATAATCTGAGCTGCGCTCTGAGGCACACTGAGCGTGTGGGCCCCGGTGCATTGCACCTCCTAGCCCTATGGTAGCCACGCCCCTGGGTGGGAGGTCTTCTTATTCATTGAAAAACGGTAAAGAGGACTGACGCTACTATTGGTTACAGATTTCAGTCCGTTTGTATTGTACCCGCATCCAAATCAGAATTATTTATTTATTTATCGTATGATTATTTATGAGGTACACAATAGGAAATATACATATCACAAGCTTGTACAATTTCATATCTCGAGATCTAATGTTTTAATCCAGTCAACTGCACTGATCGACGCATCATGGATTTCCGCCATTGTTCCCTTGTAGGCCCGAAGAGGACAGTCAGAAACGATGTGATTGATTGTCTGTAAGGTGGCTCCACAGTCACAATTTGCAGAATCTACCCAGCCCCATTTGTATAATAAGTAGGCGCATCTGCCTTGTCCTGTTCGAATTCGATTGATGATTCTCCACTGCCGCCTAGGGAGTTCGAAACCTTGTAACCTTACTGAGGGGTCCTCAACTAGATTTTTATTGGCTACTGATGACTGCTCCCACTGAGTTGTCCACAGCTTATTGGTGTTGAAAGAGGACTCTGTGAGGTTGATTGCTGTGCGCCATGGTGGTTTTCTTGATTTCAAGCGTTGGTGTTTCGCTTGAATCATGTCTTGATGTATAGGCAGCTGAGGGTTCTTCAGGATATTTTTCCAGATTTTTAAAAGAGCTTCTGATCTTCTTAGTGCTGGGGGTGAGATGTTGCATAGCACTGGAAGCCATATGGTGTTCGTACTATGAATACATCCCGTAATTATCCTCATTGCCTGATTGAGTTGCACATCTACCTTCTTTGTATGGACACTATTGATCCAGGATGGGCAGCAGTATTCAGCAACAGAGTATGACAGAGCTAAGGCTGTGGATCTTAGAATGTGAGCACTGGCTCCCCATGAAGTACCAGCAAGCTTATGGAGAATATTGTTTCTCGTTTTGACTTTGGCAGCCACATTTGAGAGATGCTGTTTGAAAGTTAGAGTTCTGTCCAGTGTTATACCCAGATATTTTGGTGTGCCGCAAAAAGGCAATAGTTGGCCTCTGAATTTAACTTCTGGTTTATAGTGTGCTTGTCTGTTGCGCAAATGAAATGTTGAAATAACTGTTTTCTGAGGATTTAGATGGAGGCACCATTTCTTGAAGTAGTCATCTAACTTTTCCAGATCAGCTGATAAAGTTGTTTCTGCATCAGAAAAGTTGGGGTTCTGGTTCACCAAACAAATGTCATCAGCGTAAGTAAATTTTCTTGAAGATGTTTCCGGTAAATCATGAGTATACAAATTGAATAGGAGGGGTGCTAAAACAGATCCTTGGGGTAAACCATCATTTAGTATAAATATTCTGCTTCTGTCATTATCAGAGTATATCTGAAAGTATCTATTGCTCAACATGTTGTTAAGTAGTTCTGTAAGTTTTCGACATGGGATAATACTCAAAAATTTCAGAAGAAGTCCTTCTCGCCAAACAGTGTCATAAGCAGCTGACAGATCCAAAAAGGCAGCCACACTTACTGATTTCTTCTCAAACCCATTTTCAATATGAGAGGTGAGAGTGAAAACCTGGTCATTACAACTTCTCCCTGGCCTAAATCCTGCTTGTTCTATGGGAATGTGTTTATTGATCACTTCAGAAATTCTATTGTAGATCAGGCGCTCAAGGAGTTTGTATGTTACACTTAGAAGTGCTATTGGTCGATAATTTGCCACTTTCGTGGGGTCCTTATTTGGTTTTAATATGGCTAATATTTTTGTTTTCTTCATTAACAGTGGGAGGTTTCCAGTTTGTAGGATATTTGAGAAGAAGTTGGTAAGCCATCTTACTGTAGCTGGTCCACAGTGGGCCAAAAGTTCAGGATATATACCATCAAATCCAGCTGCTTTTCCCAGTTTCATTTGTTTGATTGCATCTTTGGTTTCTTCTTCATGGAATGGAATGGAGAATTCAGAAGATTTTGGGGCTGCTTTTTTCTTGTTGCGTAATTTTAATTTGATATCTCTTTTGGTTTGCTTATCTTTTGTGTTCTTAGAAACCGATACTAGATGTTTGGCAAAATCATTCAGATTGATGGCAGTTTTTGATCTTCTGATCACAGGGGTTGAGCTGTCTAATTTTCTAATGACTGACCAGGCTTTTCTGCTAGAGTGGGTGTAATCCAAGGATTCTACTGTGCGATGCCAGATATTTCTACGACCCTCATCTAGTGATTGAAGGAGGCGTGTTGCATTATCAGAGGTTGGATGTTCCTCATATTTCATTAATAAATTCTCACTCTCTGGGCTCCAACCAGGGATGTACTCTTTGCGATATCCTCTAGGAATGCATCGTCTAGCTACACCTTTAATGATCCCAACAAATCTATTATAATTATTGTAGGTTGGTTTAATCCATCTGATATTGGAGTCTGTTTGTTTTGCAAATTCAATCCAGTTGGCTTTCTTGAAGTTCCATCTTGGTGTAGGGTGCGATCGTATAACAGGTATGGACATTCCTACCTCTAGGATAACAGGTCTGTGTTGACTGTGAGGAAAATCCTTGACCACTGAACGACGAACTTGACTGATTGCACTCTGGATTTGGGTTGTAAAACATAGGTCTGGAGTGTATCCTCGACACCATCGAGCTGACTGAAAGGTCGGCAGATCTTTAGCATCATAAATTAATTCCAGATTATCAGTTTCCATCCAGCTTTCAAGTATTTCACCATTAAGGTCATTCTTGCTGTAGCCCCAGAGGTGATGTTTACTGTTGAAGTCACCAAGTAGTATAGTTGGGTGTTGTTGAGGTGGAAAAGGAGGGTTAGGCCAAATAGTTTCAGGTGGCTTGTACACATTGACTATCGTCAGATTTTCAACTTTTGCCGTGATGGTATAAATGTCATTATCAGAATTTACTGACAGGAGTTGGCAATTTGGCAAATCATTCTTGACATAAATTGCGAGGCCGTACTTGGGATGAAAATTGGAGGCTATTAATTTAAAACCTGGTACTCTCCCTCTGCGTTGTATCTGTTGTTCGTCTGCTGTGTGAGTTTCTTGGAGCACAATGACATCGACTGCATATTTCTGTGCAAGTCTCGAAAGATATTCACATTTTGCTCGACTTATTCCTTCGATATTCAGTTGACAAATGCGTAGAGATGGTCCAATTCTACGAGCTTGTGGGTCCTGAAAAGGACCTTCTGGCTCCTTTTTGTGTATCCTTTGACCGAGAGGTCTATTCAGACAGTTCGGTCTCATCTTATCGCTGTTGCTTTCTTAGCACCACCCAGGGGTCACGTGTAGGGCAATTGAGGTTATACCTACGGACGTGAAGCAACTTAGACCCCCATCCAAATCAGAATGAACTACCCACAGTTCCAAATGTGAAAGCATTCTGATTGGATAAGACCCTTCAAATCCTTCTTACATGAGCGCTTTATTACGAGAAACCTCTGCATTAATGGGTGGAGCCAAATCTGTTTTAATTGACTGCAGTATTAAGGTTCAACGTATTTTAACAGAGATATAATTCTAAGAATTATGCAATTATCATAAGACACAGCTATAATGTCAATGGAGCTAATTTTTCTTTGATTTTTGTATGGTGTGCAGTTGTGTGTATGTTTTCAGATATGGTAAATGCTAAAATAAATAACTCTCGGGTTTTCTGCCGGTTAATCAATTAACTGGCAGAAAACCCAACAGTTATTTATTTCAACAATACGCCGGGAAAACTTAAATGTCATATGGTAAATGCTAGCTGAAATAGTTCGTTATGGGAAGAAGGTTTTGAAAATGGGCTTCTTTTGTTGCTCTCAGCGAGGTATGTAAAAAGTCTCATCGTATATGGACACGTGGCATCATTGTTAAGAGAGGACAGTATGGTTAATTTAATCGGTAGTGGAAAACTTACAAAATAATTCGATAATTTTTCAGTTGAATCAGCAAGTAATAATTTGATTACTAACATGAACTTATTAGAAATAACAAAAAAGAGAACATACCCAAATGAGAAGAGCTGCTGCTTTTGTTTGAGGTAAGTAAGAAATAACAAAATATCTGTAATTTAAACTACTTCATTTTTAATAAAAACAATTTACTACAAAAACTAGATACAATTACTCAGAGTGCAATTCATAACGAAGAAAGATAATATATATATATATACTAGCTGACCCAGTCACGCGTTGCTGTGACTTACTAATTATAGTACGTTGGATTAATGTTATTCTAAACTTCCTCTAGTAGTAAAATTAAAATTCACTAATAAAGACACAAACATTGTAGTCGATTTGGAAATTCAAATGTAATTGGTAAAGAGTTACGGAAAATTGAAACTAAGGACAAACGATAATAAAAATTTTAATTTACATTTCATTAAAAATTAATTGAAATTATATAAAAATTGATATTTATAAAAAAAATTATTTATTTATATAAACTGAAATTTCAGTTATATCTTCAGTCATTCTGTTTTTATATTTTTCCCACAAACTCGAAGATTGTGTTGGAAAACATGATGTCAAAATAATTGCAAACAGTTTGACGAATACTATTCGGCGTGGCTGTCAAGGCTGCATCAGCAAGTATCAGGTCCCAATAATTGTCGTCTACCAGCAGCTGCAACTCGCGACATGCATCTTGACATGTATTGAACACTCGACCATTAACTGTTCGTAAACATTCGAAAGAAGCTGGTCCAGGAAAATTCACCAATAACAAACGCTGAAAGAAACATTCACGTTGTTTTGGATGCAAAGTCTTTGCTTTGAATATGCCTGCGATCGAAGGATGTGGTTCTCCTTGTTTACGTGGCTACCATTTTTTACCTAATTTGTTCCATGAAAAATAGCTTGGAACATCGGTATATAATAATGTTTTTGTGAATTGGCGGAACACATCAGATTTTTGACACAATGTGAAAAATTCAGTTTGTGGTTTGTCATTTTTGGTGGCTCAAGTATTCTTTGGAAAATATTTTCTTCAGTGAAATATACACGTTGACCGTTTTCAAGATGTATTGCAAGATGCTGGATGGAAGGGTCTCTTTCATGGATGCGAAAACTAAAAATATGCCAGATAGCTTCGTTGCTGCTGATGTATCTAACTATTTGGTATCGTGTTATTTCGTCATTTTTATTTACATTTTGAACTTCAAATAAGGCTAAATCACTGCCTTTATTAACATATTTACAAACGTACTTAATGGATTTTACAGAACTGCAAAACTCGACGTTAATATGAGCCTTATACGTTTTTGAAAGCAATGGTGAATATAGTACGACCCACTGATTGTCAATTTCAACTTGGTTTCTAGAATTTGAAATTCGCAATGTAAATGTTTGGCCACCATTCTCAGCGTTTCTGTGGCGATACAACGGATAACCATCGATATCCCTAATAGTATCATTCGTATATTCCTTTAAAAACGCTTCTTACATGTTCCACCTTCCATGCATGGCGATGTCATGTTAAAAGCACCGCACGGTCCGTGGATCGAGTGACTGGTAACAATATCAAACAATTCTTGATTAATTAATGGGTCCGGAATTTCGGCTGAAATTATTTGATCAATTTCTTCTGGATGGATTTTAACTTCAAGCCAAATCAAAATGTGAGAATAAGGCAAACCTCGCTTTTGCCACTCAATCAAATACAGATAGCAACGTGTGTTACCGAAAACTGAATGTTTTACGATTAAATCAATCAATGATTTTAACTTTTGTTTGAACACACGTGCCGTGACATCATGACGATGCATTGATTGATGGCCTGGTAATAGCAAAGTTTGTGTTTCCTACCAATTCGGATTACATGTAAATGTAATAAACAAATCTGGACGACCATAATGACTTACGTAAGTCATCACATCTTGTATATATTCCTGCATGTTCCGTGAACTGCCGATTTAGCTTGAATGTAAAATAAATGCATTACCGATATCATTGGCGTTAAAATTTTCATAAATATTGCCGATAACAGTATCTCGTAAGAGGATGTATTCCTCCGATCGTAATTTAGCCTGGTTGTATCGAATAAATCGAAAATGCTTGTTTTCAACCTTGGCGTACATATCCACGACGTATTGATGGCACAGTTGACGATATCGAAGGATATAGTTATCCTAATTACGTCTAACCATCAATCGGGGGGCGTAGTACTTCATTGAAGTAACTTTTTTATTTGTTTTATTACCTGAAAAAATAATAAATTAAATAGTAAAAAAAAGAATAAGAAATCAATATAGTGGGCCCGCTATAATCCGACCCCTGGTCAGAATACTGCGGGTCTACTGTACTAATGAAATAAAAGAATTAAATAGTTGAATATTAAAATTACCAGCAACTGGGTCACGCTGTTTGATGTTGATGTGATTTTCATTCTGCCCTTGCCAGAATATCATTGGATACTGGAGTGCGTCATACGAACGGTGTGGATCCGAAATTATACTAACAGTTCTATCTTGACGTGTGACTTTAATCAACTGAGTCACCAACCATAAAAACTGCAACTTCATCTACGGTTGGCGCGTTGAATCTGCCAGCGTGTTCTCCTGATGGTAATATGTCAGCTTTGATGACAATTTTATTGTTGTAATTTTTTAATTGTGGCGACACAATTGAATAAGTTGATTATTATTTTCCAAACAATTTTCCAACAACACAATTGCTCTCTCTTCTGCTTGTTCGATGAAATTATACTGGCACCTAGTTTTCAAGCGTTCTTCATAATTTCCAACAGATTTGGAGAAACTTCGGGTCATCGTTTGGCATCGGTATCAACGACCAAATCTTATGGTACACCTGGCCTTTTATTTTGAATTTAGTTTCAAAATGACGTCCATCAGATGTAAGATCGCAAATTTTTGTTGCCCCAAAAGACGTCATCTGGAAGCAAGAATTGAATTTGCGTGTCTTGCGCAGAAACAATTTCGAATCGTTTGATTCGCCAGCAAGAAGGATTGTAAATGTTCTGGCGGATTGGGTAGTGGTAATAATACATCTTTTCCTGATGCACAACACATGCCGGCTGCTTCATTGTGGAATTTCAACGCCTGATAATACTGGCAAATTTTGCTCACTGCACCGATTGCAGTTTTTGAATGTGCAGAGTAATCAATGGCTGGTGCATATTGGAACGCAAGACGAACAAATGATACACGTGTTAAAGCACGGCTGATTTACTGTTTCTCTCGTTCTCTTACTCTAAATGTAGCTATGTGCTGTTCTCGTGCCGCTCTTGTTCTCGATATATTCTGTCACAGACGTTCATCACGATGTTCTTGAGATTCTTGCATACGATGCTCAACAGTCCTGATTCTTTGAACTTCCTTACTTGCCGCGATTTGTGTTGCTGATTGATGACGTCGTGCGTCTTGCCTCTCTGCTACACGCATTGTCGAGGTTAGATTTTTTGGCGACATTTCACTGAAAAATATTTGAATTACAACAAAAAGTGCCTTTCTGAAAGCCTTAAAATAAGACACTAATATACAGTGGTGAAACCGGAAGTTTTGGGTCCATTGAAAAATACAGTAAAATGGAAGTTAAGAACTAATGAGGAAATATAAAATAACATTAAAAAAAAAACAGAAAAAGAAGAATATTTTTTTGATACATATATAGCATGGATGACACCAGGCTTTCAAGAGGTTTAGAAAGATTTGAAACGAAATGATACCAGCGAACCGTATGGAAAGAAAATTTGTTCGATAGCAGACTTTGAATATGGCAGGATTCAAAGGTAGAGAGGAGTGCAATAATGAAGGAGTACTGGGGAAGAAGAAAGAAAAAACAACAGGAGAGGAATTGAAATTGACACGTGGAGTCTAGCTGACCATAACAAAAAGAAGAAGAAAAATGATAAGTTAGCGAGAAATGCTTACACGATTCGAATTTATCGTAACGTTTTCTTCAATGTTATATTCATGTGTGTAATTACTTTGTCGTTAGGTATAAATTTTAACACAATACACAGCACAATTAAAATTGAAGAAACACACATATAGCGTGGAATAGACCGTAGCATAAATAAATCGAAATACAACGCCATCTACTGGATGGTTCGATAAATTAACACACCGCCATCTGTTAGGAATAAACTGTAGCATAAATAAATTGAAACGGAACGTGATCTACTGGATGATTACCCAACCTAGCTAACCAAATGTTGTATAGATAAGTTAACACATCGCCATCTGTTAGAAACTTATGGAACTATACTAATAATTACGTGTGGTCGTTATGACCTGGTGACATGGTTTTTACTGGCTGGGAATTCTGCCCCTGTCGTAGCCGCCTTTACCTAGCCCGCCCATCCTGCCTGGTACAGAGAACCTACATTTTAACGTCGAATCCGAACCACAGTACCATCCTGGCGTATTTCACCTCATACAGCATACTGCGCCGGGGGTTAATGCCGGGTTAAGTGTCTACAAAAATCCTCGCCGAGACAGGGACTCGAACCGGGACCTTTCCGTTTCCAGTCAGACGCCCTAACCAGTTAGCCAGCAGACCGCTTAGCCTTGGTGGCTTACAAATAATTACAAACCATTGTCCTATGACAAACATTTAATGAACATTTATTTCGCAAATTATAAATATTGAGGTCTATAATCCAGATAAAAACTATCCTATCTTTTAAGTTGGACTAAATCACACACATTGAGCCAAATTTCACCTAAATCGGTTATATTGTTTCGGAGTTCATCCCGGACGAACATCGTGACACGAGATTTTTATATATATAAAGATATACAATCTGCTGATGGAATAGTTAATAAGTTCAGTTCCTTGATTACTTTCTGAAGGCTTTGGTTGGAATACTCTGTGACATCATAAGTTGTTTGTGGCCAGGACTCGGTAACAATTAGCAGAGGCGGCCCTACCAAGTTTTTCAGGTGGTGCGAGATCTCATTGTGGCGCCCCAAATGTGCTATTGCTTATTGGTGATTAAGGTGTCCATATAGATATACTGAAGATAACATACAGATTTTACATCCTATTAATGTCATTAATGTAAAAGTTTGATTACTTGGATGTTCCCGTGGGATTTGGATACGAATATGTATATGAATGCTTTAGGAAAAGATAGTCTTTATGTAATAATAATAACTCAAACCTCATAAAGATTATGATTGCAGCGGTATGAATGAGAATCAACAGTAAAAAGGAATTATATATGTTTGAAAAGGTTTATTTAAGCTACTGTGGCGAACACAATGCTCATTTCACTTACACGTAAAATTCACAGTTTTTAATATTTTTTAAATAAATACAAATAGAAAATATATGGAAATAAAAATTCCTACTTTTAATACCGAAAAATAAACTTTATCAAAATTTTTCCAGAACCTTCGTAATGCTTAAACAGGTCAAATGAATGTATTTTTTTCCCCATGTAAATGATCTTCAACAAGTATTTTTCATTGTTTTTTGCCCCAGTCTGCAGCTAATCCTGGCTATGCCCTTGGAAAGTTGTGCTAATACAGTAACCAACGCATTCTTAGTTGTATCGATCATGTGCTATTGTAAACAGTTCTTCTGGATTTGTTGCTATGTCATTTACAGCTCATACTAAAAAAGTCTTTACTTTCTTCGGCATCTGACTGGGTTAATAATAGGAAATGTTCCAGTCTGAAAATCAACTTCTCTAGCTGTCTGTTTTTAGAGCTGGCACTCTTTCTCAAATTCCGATCTGTTTTTCAACAACTGTGAACAGTTTCATAAATCCACTTTCAGCCTGCATAACCTTTGTTTACAATGTTTACTTGAAACGATGTATTATACCAAGTCACCACTTTAATTATGAATTCAAATTGCTCCATGATCTGGCTAAGTGACAAATTATCTGTTGCGGCAAACTGAATAATTCGTTCAGAAGGGCGTCATGAACTAAAGAGTAGCGATGCTAGAAACTCTATACCCAAAACGAGTTTCGCAAATTTTTTGGCGATAGTCCTTCTAAGTGCTTGAATTCCACTTCCCATCGCATTTTTGATCGAAAGAATAAAACAAATGTTCTTCAAAGATATCCGGACAAGGAAACTGATGGTTTGGTGGTACTTGCTATTACCAAATTTAATGACAGTTACATAGATTAAAAAATACTTGAAGATACTGGTTCAGAATTTTGCCTTGGACACATTTATTTCCTCCTACCAAATTGAATCCACTATCATATCTTTGGCCTCAACAATCGTATATATCCAAATCGAACTTTTAAAAAGTATCAATGATAAACAGGACAACGAGTCAAGCTCTCAGGTCCCAAAGAGTCACTTTCCGGATTGTAAGCACAGCGAAATACTCACGCACCTAGACTTCGTCTTCATTAGTGTCAAAAACAGCAATGTCAAAGCTAATTGTTCGGCGTGACTTACATCAGGAGTTAAATTCTATATGTTGGAAAAATATTTAGATGACCCAACTATAGTCAAAATTTTATTACGGACTTCATTCGTTTTGAATGCATTTGCCAATATAATACAATTCTCGTTATTAGCAATACGGCGGAGATGCTCCATCATCACAGGATCACATTTTCCTAGCAGTTGCAATATACCCAGGAAGTTAAACTCATTAGAAGTATTTAGTATTTCAGATTCAAAGCTTCCTCTGAACATGACATCATTCATTAGAGGATAGCAGCCCACTGTGATTTTTCGTCTTCAGTCTGTATTTACAAATGCTTGTCTAGTACATTGAAGTTATTTAACGGAATCAACGCTTCTATACAACTGAGCATGGAGTGATTGTGACCTGAGGAAGTTTCGTGAGTTTTGAGACGCTCTGATAAGTAAATCCAGTCATCAAATCCTTCTTTTCCCAAATAAAAATGATACCTTCTGCTGAATAAATAATATATAAACAATATACTTTATCTGCAGATTTAGAATAAACAAGCTATGTTTCTTCATTCGGTGCTACTCTTTGAAAATACTTATTTGAAAAATGAAGTCCATGTTTTTTTTCCTTGGATTTATTCGTTGCTCGAATAATTATTTCATCTGTGCCAGCAGAGTCAATGAGCGACAGTTATGAAATATTGTCATAATTTGTACTTCGAAGAGTCGACGGTAGTGGTATCTCTTGTATACCCATTTGTTATCTGTTGAACAGCAGACGACGTTCCAGCCATAGATAAATCTTCTTGCACATGCTGCTCTTTACCCTGAGCCAGGGCCGGGGTTAGGGGGGTGGGGGGTTAAGCGGGTCAAAAAAAAAAAAAAAAGGTCGCCCATTTACCCCGGGCCCGAAATTCCTAGCGCCGGCCCTGCCATGAGCCTCTTTTGAATAACTTCCATTAAAAGTTTTCTTCCGTCTCGTGCTGAACTAGTTCTGGTGACGACGATTCAGATGACTTCTAAAAAAAAATGCCAGCGATTTTGAAGCCTTCTCAGTTTCACTTTGGTTTTTTTAAGTATTGTGCGCCATACAGTTTTTTTTCTATAAAAGACAGATATGGTTTGTAAATATTTAAGATAGCAACGTTAACTGTAATCACCGAGGATTTAATATGGTAAAAAGAGATAAATAGGTTGAATCTCGCCCCATGTACAGATACCCGCATGCATTAACTTCAAGACTACAGATGAAAAGGCAGGAAAAAGGTGCGGGAGAGTGCTAACTTTGGAACGAGTTGTGATTTTCATAATTCGAGTAACTCGAACTGACTCCAGTAGCAACTAGAATTGACTCTATTCTATGATAACATACGACTATGCATTAAGCTGAAGCTCTTACTTTTATAAACTCTTCTGAATGATGTGTGTTAAAATAATATATGAGCAGCAAGCTGGGTTATTGCGGAATTTATTTTTTATTTTTTGCGCACCGCTCGCACCGCCCAAGGGCCGCCCCTGACATTTAGGAGTCTCGTGTATGGGATGTTGAACAATGCCTCCGATTCCTTTATTCTGCAGATAACACAGGATAACTTAGTGAGGTTTCATTTGTTAAATTTCGTAACCTTTACAGGCTCAATGAGAACTTATAAGCCTCATCTAGAGTTTCAAATGGGCTTATTGTTTAAGATTGTCGTGGGCCGATACTTTTGCGTTAGTAATTACACTGTTAGATAGCAGATTTTTCCTTTAAAACTTGAACCATGTGGTATGCAGTGGAATTTGTTTTCCTTTGCTGCATTTTGATTTCCAAAGTTTTCAAGGCTTCGTAATATTTCCATGACAACCTTCACCTGCAGCTTGGTTGACTTGCATTCCATGTTCATCCTACCTGCTCAATCCTCTCTTGTTCCGACAGAAGACGTGCAATTTCTTCTACATCGACCGTTTTGACAGAGTATCTTCTGATAAAATTGTGAGATTGATAGAAAGAAAGAATCGTTTAAGTTTCTGTGCTTCCTGTAATAAATATAAAGTAATATTAATAACAGATTTAAATTTAAAATCATACAACATTCAGAGATCAGTTAAGGTAATTTGTATCTTATCCTCAATATCTGATGACAATAAAGTTATAAGAAATGCCATCTATGGTTCATATTTCCAAAATAATTTCTTTTTGGAAGCCACTTTTTGTTTCATCACGAAATATCTTCGTATTTTGTCCCAACGGTGCTTGGCGTCGTTTCCTAAAAATAAGGTATTTATTATTAAAAACTAATGAAAACTATCCTTTTTTTCAAATAATTAACGACAGGATTATTTAATATTTTTTTAATAGAAGTATTGGTTTCAAGTATAGATTTAGATTTACTACTGTTCGTACGTTTGTTCTAGAAGTTTGTAACGCTAAATGAAAGAACCTGACACCTCCGCAATACCACCTCCACAGAAAAAAATTAGAAAGACAGTGCAACAAGCCTGAAGAGCATTTGGCACTTTCCATAGTTTGTAGGTGGTACTAACAGCAGGCACTTCAGTATAAAATTTCTAATTTGTGCCACATCTATATACTATAATTATAAAGAGAACCCTTCAATTATACTTTTAGGATTAGTCGATTCCCATTGTTAGTTAAATTGACGTCGCCTCTTACGACAGAAACAGTGAGGATGTCAAATTTTTTTTCTAATTCAGATGAAGGTAAAAAATTTAATAAAACCTT
Source organism: Vandiemenella viatica (assembly GCA_031002005.1). NCBI lineage: Eukaryota > Metazoa > Arthropoda > Insecta > Orthoptera > Morabidae > Vandiemenella > Vandiemenella viatica. The sequence continues at coordinate 233,038,648 of JARYHS010009186.1, forward strand.
CAGTGTGCCACATCCGGAAACATTGATGTTAAGTGGAGGACAGAATTCTTACACAGGCATTGGAGACGAAACATTCCTCAGAAAACTTATCAGCTTCGCACATATAACAGAAGTCACTTAAAAGTATTTTATTATCAATTACACAGGCAAGACATCTACAAGGAAATACTTAATTTTGGACTTTTAGCTAAGCATTAAGGATTTTTCGAAGATCAACGACAATTTTTAGACAAAATTGTTCTTACAGTCTGGTGCCGGTATGTTATGATGTACGAAAACAATACGTTTGAATCAGACATTGAAGCATTGCAACTTCCCGAAATAGTTTTATTGAGTTTAGATCTTATTAAAAGAAATAACACTCGCGAAGTCTTTCAAGTTCCACAGAACTTCAAGGAATATTTTAATCCTGATGAGAGTAATGTAGTCTGACAAGTTAACAGAGTTGGTAGGGGCAGTATACAATATGCTTAATTAATACAAATAGGCTACGTCCATAAAATATGTGATTTATGAAAAATATGGGAGGATGAGTTATGTGTTTTAATGAGTTATTGTTTGTTTAAATATATGGGAAATTTTGAGTTCACAGAGTTATGCACTCTGCTGCATGTTTTGTTTTGTAAAAGATAAAGATACATAACAATAAAAATGTTGGTACGTTGTATGTTTTTCAGCTGCCACCTAGTTACCTTTTAAACGCCAAAATTCGCTGCTAGAAAACTAATAGTAAGTCATAGAATCTTTATGAATTTGTTCAGATCAAGGACTCATGATCTAAATACCCATTCACCATCGGAACTTGAACAAGCCAGACTCCCTTATCTAAAAAAAGGAAATTCATCCACTCTCCACTTCCGCTCCCCTGTGAAATAGAGTGCCAGCTTATGGTCATGCTAATGGTCATCTTAACCCTTCCAAGCACTCTTCTTAATTCAACCAAGTTTCATTCATTCCAAGCTTCATCAGCAACATACATCTTTGACACCACGCAGCATTCTTTACACCATCCTCCTATTTTCAAATGTCCTTTGTCCTGTACAGTTTGGTTTTACTAAATTTAATTCCAAGGTATTTACACTTTAGACCTTTAAGAAGCATTTCCTTCCCCACCCTACAGTTATAAACAACCTTTATTTTTTATTTTTTCATCTGTGTACCTATTAATCTGATGCTTTTTGGCAATTATCTTCAAGCCATGCTGACCTACCCAGCTGGATATCCAACCCAGATCACTCTGTAGCTGTTCAAAATCTTCTCCTGTTTTGGTCCTATTATATAACATTTTGTAATTTGTAAACAACCTTACTTCTGACTGTAAACAATTAACACAATCATTCATCAGAAAATTGAACAGCAATAGTCCTAATATACTCTTTCATGGAAATAGCATTTCCACATCATCCTCTAATGGATGATTTTGTTTTTATAAGGTAGAAATAATATGTAGTAATATTAAAATAAGAGGACTGATCTGGACAGGATATCTATTTGAGTGGTTAAACATGGAGTGTAGCTCAGTGGATAAACTGGTTGCCTTGAAAAGTACCGGGTTTGAATCCCGTTGTGGTCAAGAATTTTTATGGCTTTGACTTAGTTTATACGAAATATGTCAGGACGCTCAACGTTTCAGATTCCACGTTAAACTGTTGGTAAATACATGGCAGAGACTGAATGCATGACAAAATCAACTTTTAGGTTGGTCACTCAGTGGTAGAACAACCCTAGAGGATCTCCCACTGAGGAATAATATACTCATTCAAATAAAACATTTTTTTTTCCGAAAATAGTCTGCTTATCCCTTCCTATCTTACGCTAACTTCATCATCTCAAGACACCCGTTACAACCTTTATCTTCAATTACCTGCTTCACATATTCTGTTCTTGGCAACTTCTACAGTTCTTTCCTTCGACCGTTCGCTCCACCAACAAATTAACCACTCCCGCAAGTCTTAAAATGTAATCCAACATCCTGGTTTATCTTTCTGTAAGACACTTGCACAAGCTTATTTTCTCGGCCATCATTTCCAAAACACATTTATTTCTTAATTTATCTGTCGGTTTAATACTTCTATAGCTACACATTTCGTATGTTTCTGTTTTCCTTTTTTCTGATATTTCTAAAGTCCATGATTCTCTACCATGAAGTGCTGTGCTCAACACGTAGAGGTTTATAGTTATTTCTGAGACTTAGATCATTATTTAGAAGTAAAAAATTTCTCTTTGTCATGAAAGCTCCTTTCGCTATAACTATTCTGCTTTTAACATCATTCCTGTTTCGGCCATCAGTTGTTAATTTTACTTCCTAGGTAACAGAATTCAATTAATTCTTCTATCGCATACGATCGTATTTTTATATTTAATATTTATAATTAATTTGAGGACCGTCAGGTTGGACTGAACGATCTGGGTTCTTGCCAAAGTAAAAGGGAAAAGTTTTCAGGGTGTATCTAAAAGTAAACGCAGGAAGGTACTGTTACTTGGGAGCAGTCACGGGAGGGGAATCAGTGAGATGGTTCAGTCTGACTTGGGGCCAGATTATGAAGTCTGCAGTATTTTCAAACCAAATGCAGATCTTGGAAGTGTGGTAGCAAATGTGAAAGACCTAGTTAAAGATTTTTCAGATGAGGATAGTGTTGTAATTGTTGGGGGACCAGGAAATAGCCTTGATAAAGACCACAATTATTCAATTGAGGGAGACATTGCCCACATTTCCAGGAACACACGTCAGATAAGTGTGAGATTTGTTGGTTTGCTTGAGCGTTATGATAAACCCTGGATGTGGCATAACATCAGGCGTACAAATGCATCCTTGGAAAGGGTTCTCTGGCAGCCGGCTAATTCACACATTGGTTTGATTGATGTGGCCTGCATTGGTAGGGACAGTTATACTTGCCATGGACTCCATCTGAATGTCAGAGGTAAGAGGAAGCTTTCGCTTCTTATTGCTGATGAGGTCAGAGGATGCCAGGTGAGTGAAAGAGGTATTCCTGTGATAAATGGTGTTAAGTCGCGGCCTTTTTTAGGGTAAATAAAATAGATTTATTAAGATGTCTAAAGGAAATTAATGTCTCTGATGATCATAATTTGTTGAATTTAAAAATTCCAACTGATATACCAGTATGTAATAATAAAATAAACAATTCAAAGTCATTGCGTCAAAGTGTTCAGACCAGTATTTTCCACCAAATATAAGAGGAATATTTAGTAAAACTGATGAAATTACCTTAAGCCTAGAAGAGATTCAAAATTCCAGAAATTTTAATGTAGACGTTTTGTGTATATCTGAGCATCATTTGTCTGATACAGGAATATCTCAGCTGTCCATCCCAAATTATAAATTAAGCTCTCATTTCTGCAGATGTAAAATGGAGAAAGGGGGAGTTGCCATTTTTTGTTAAAAATAATATTGAATGCAGTAGTGTAGTTGCAAGTAAGTATTGTATAGAACAACACTTTGAATGTTGTGTTACTAAACTAGAATATGATAAGGAAGAGCTGATAGTGATAGCAATTTACAGGGCCCCCTCAGGTAATTTCAGACTGTTTTTATCTCATTTAGAGTCTTTGCTACTAAGTTTTACAAATAGCAAACAATAGTATTATGTGGAGATTTCAATGTTGACTTTCTGAATCACAGCAATGATAGATTAGATATGGAAGCCTTGATGTTGTCTTTTAACTTAACAGCACTTGA